>LOJH01043519.1:0-13978 GCA_001685095.1 Ellobius talpinus
GTAGCCTGTGTCTACAGTATATGGATTAGGGTAGCCTGTGTCTACAGTATATGGGGAGTGTAGCCTGTGTCTACAGCATATGGATTAGGGTAGCCTGTGTCTACAGTATATGGGGAGGGTAGCCTATGTCTACAGTATATGGGGTTAGGGTAGTCTGTGTCTACAGTATATAGGGAGGGTAGCCTGTGTCTACAGTATACGGGGAGGGGAGCCTGTGTCTACAGTATATGGGGTTAGGGTAGCCTGTGTCTACAGTATATGGGGTTAGGCACTCAAAGCTTTGACAAATACATGGAAAGGAGGAGGAGGAAGCTCATAGAGGGGTCCTGGCCAATTCAGGCCTACAGAGGCTGGTGGTCTCTTACAGGAAGGATGCACAGACATCGCTGGAGCCATCCAGCTGCCCTTTGGGAGGAGAAGACTGCCTCTCGAGTCAGTCATTCCTGGGCTATGGGAATGGGATGCCTCCCCTGTCCTCACTGAGGGCTAGCAGGCTGCGGGCCTAGCAGCCTGGTTCAGACTGTGTGGCCTCAGGCTCTACTTTTCTTTCTTCAGCTAAAGATAGATGACCCTCAGGGCTTCCCAGAAGCCCATCCCAAGCCAAACATTTGACCCAGGAGACCCCAGTACAGCCTCTACTTGAGCTCCTTTCCTCCTCAGCAATCTGTGAGATTTGAGCAGTAACAATGCAGCATCTGTTTTCATTTGTTGAAATCCTGATGGTTTTCTTGAATCCTGAGACATTTAGGAGCCCAGGGTTCACTTGATAGACCGAGCGTTTAGCATGCATGAAGAACTCAATTTGGTTCCCAGCACTACATAAAGTGAGCATTGTGGTACACACCTGTAATTCCAGCAATTAGGAGGTAGAGGTGGGAGCATCAGATGTTTCAGGTCATCTTGGCTACATAGTGAGTTTAAGGCCAGTCTGGGATGCATAAGATACCTTCTTAAAAAAAAAGACACACCACAGTTCCATAAGTAAAGAGCTAAGGCTGGAGGCAGTGAGAGAGACAGAACTGAGGCTCAGGGTTCCAGATTCTGAAGTTCACCCTAATTGCTTGGAGTCACCAAGGTCCTATCTGTGACTATGTTGGGCCATTAGTCATGTGCACAGAATCGCCAGCCCAGACCCTGGCCAGCTGGCAGTGGCTTTCCCAAGCTTCCAGATTGCCTCTTCTGCACAACGGATCCAATTCCCCCAGTTTGCCTGCTTTTATGGTAGTTCCCGGATGTCCTGTTTGTTCTCACACAGAACATCTTAGTCTCTAGTAAAGGACAGGGCTTCTTATCCAGCCTACAGAAGGCACAGAGGGCTTTCCGATGCTATCCAAGCAAAGAAAAAGCAAGTTCCAGGCAGAGACTAACACAAAGGCGCCTAGAGAGATCAGATCAGTCTTGAAGGCAGTGCTAGGGAGGTGATGCTGGGGGAAATGTCTAAGAAAGGTGACAATGACCTAGTGAGGACAAGTGAGGACACCTGGGTAGGCGGAGGTGCAGGGACTGACATCAAGCCCGGAAGTGACACTTCTGTGTTCTGTGGCCCTGTCTCAGTCACCTCAGTGTAACATGGAGGCATGGTTTGTGTGCCTGGCACTCAGTAGGTAGGTGCTTGCTCTTCAGGGCACTATGAGGAAGGGGAGGCTGCTCCCCAAAGCCTCACAATTCCTGCTGTGAGGAATCTTTGCTGATGTCCAGTGTCATCTGCTGATAAAGGTCTTCCTGCCTCTCTGGCAGCATTCATCACCCCTTCCCCTAGGTATCCGTCACCAAAGACCTCCCCGGGTCACAGCTGCCACGTGAGGCTGTCTTCACCATCCCTGCTTACCTTGGTACTCTAGCCTGTGAACCTCTGAATTTAGCAGGGCTGGGACCCCTCACTTCCTGTTGGGTGGGGAGCTGACCCAAAGATCAAAGGGGGAGTCCAGAGGCCAAGGCTGGTAAGGCTTTTTTGAGTGTTCATTGATAACAAACAGGCTGAGGTGGGACTCAGGATGGAACCCAGCATGAGCAAAGCTTTGGTCTCTGTCCTCAGCTCTAACTGGACACACACACACACACACACACACACACACACACACACACCACACACAAACACATACACACACACCACACACATGCAAAAACACACACACCACACACAGACTGATGCCCACAGTCTTCCCCCTCAGCTTTTGCAGTGATGAGCACTGCCTTAGCAGCCTTAAAGTTCCTCTTATTATCCCTACAACAATTTGTACCCATTTCACAGATAAGGACTTGGGACTCAGATAAAAGTCCAGCTCACAGGCTGACATATATTAACCTGCAGCAGTCAGGGGTTAACAGGGCTGCTGTAGAAAGTGGTGATACCTAAGCTCCTTGGGGACAGTCACTGACCTACTATGTGCCATGCTTACTCTTGGCACTTGCTGTCCCTTGACTAGAGACACACTACTCTCAAGAAGGATCTATCTGTCTCGGGGAAGAGTCTTCATGGCTCTAGCTCCCCCATGCCTCCCTGGCAGGGCCTGACATGGTGGCAGTTGGTGGTGTCAGTCTACTCTTGTGAAATGGAATGTGGTATTCAAAGACTGGCCTGCCCATGGCACTGTGGTGTGTTGCTGTTTCTGGGCAAGGGGGCTTTCTGGGCTCTAGGCTCCTTCATGGAGCCTTCTGCTACCTCTTATCTCACCCTGCAAGATCACTATCTTGTCTCTGGTTGTTCCTAGGCTGCCTTTACTCCTGAGTCTTCTCAGAGCAGGGATCCTCCCTGAGGGCTGGTGGGGAAGTGGGGAGCAAATTTTGTTATCTTGGAGACTGGTGGTCTCTCCTGTTTTTCTTTTTGCACATCTCTGAAATGGGGAGTCACACATGTACCTTAAAAGTCTTAAGAGTTTTTTTTGGTGGGGGGGGATGAGACAGTGTTTCTCTGTGTATTCCTGGCTGTCCCATAATCCACTCTGTAGGCCAGGCTCACTCAGAGATCCATCTGCCTCTGCCTCCTGAGTGCTGGAATTAAGGATGTGCATCCCCACCCAGATACATCATCTCTTCTTAGTGTTTAATGAGATACTGTGAGTCTTCGGTTAACATCTGCATGGTGTAAAGATCTTAGAAACACAGACCATAACCCTTCCCTTCACCGTGTGCAGGGAGAACATGGTTGAGAGAATGCAGCCCTTTCAGAAGTAGGGGAGACCCAGACAGAGGACATTCTGGGGGCCTTTGCCTTTTCTTGCCTCTCAGAAGGTGCTAATTTTGCCCTGCCCTTTCTTAGTTTGCCTCCCTCTCCATCCTGGGATTTATGGAAGAGAGAAAACCTACCCAGCCTCTCTAGCCCTCTCTATACCCACACCAGCCATGACCTCTCTAGCCCTCTCTATACCCACACCAGCCATGACCTCTCTATACTCACATCAGCCATGGCCTCTCTAGCCCTCTCTATACTCACATCGGCCATGACCTCTCTAGCCCTCTCTATACTCAAACTAACCATGGCCTTTCTAGCCCTCTCTATACTCACATCAGCCATGACCTCTCTAGTCCTCTCTATGCCCACACCAGCCATGGCCTCTCTAGTCCTCTCTATGCCCACACCAGCCATGGCCTCTCTAGTCCTCTCTATGCCCACACCAGCCATGGCCTCTCTAGCCCTCTCTATACCCACACTAACCATGGCATCTCTAGCCCTCTTTATACCCATACCTTCTTCTGTCCTGCTGGTGCTGTTTTCCAGGCCCTAGGAGACAGATGCAATAGTGTAGACAGCCAGCCATATCTTATTTACACATTCACAATGAAATCGCACCCAGGCACAGATGCCAAGCTGGGGTTCCCACACATCTGTGTGCATAAGCATCCCCTGGGTCAGCTATGCTGTGATACTCAGGCTTTACATAAAAGCTTGAGTCTCTCTACCATCCAGGGAATATGCACATTTAATAAGCACCTCCGGACAGATCCAGGCTGGGTGTGGGTCAGGACACAGCCACAGAGACTCCATGAGACTGTGACCTGTGTGCTATGCCCTTAGAACTGGATGTTTCCAGACAGAAAGTAAGAGGACATGGCTAGGGGACTCTCAGGTGTGGGCTGGCCTATGGGCCCAGCAGGAAACCAAAGGCCTGGTCAGAGCTCAGATGTTCACCAATGGGGGAGCAGAACAGTAAACCAAGAACAGACATATGAGCCCTGGTGACTGGTCACATGCCCAGGGAGCTGAAATTCCTTCTAGAGACATGATCAAGTTGGTAAGCCTTGCTTGGAGCATGCCAGAGCACGGGGGCCCCAGGCAGCAGCCAGACTACTGAGATCTGAGGTTCTAGCACCAGGTCTCTGTGACTTTCCCTCTGCCCTCGCTCACAGTCACAGCCTGATGTTGGCTTCCACTCATTCCCTCTGCCATTCTACTTCCTGTCTTCTGGGGGCCAGCAGCCCTCTTTACCAGTGTCTAATCCTGTTCACAGGCCGCCAGCTCATCTTCATAAAGTGCCTCCCTAGCTCCCGTCCCTCCCCTGTCCAATAACCTTCAATGGCTCCCTCCTGCCCACAGGATCAAATCTAACACTGGCTACTGCCCTGCTCCGCAGCCTCCTGTCCCAGCGTCCCAAGACAGCCCCTCCAGCCAGACTTACTGCCCCAGACCACCCTTCTCAGTCCACATTTAACTCCAAACGGCTCTGTTTGCAGAGCTAACCTGCAATACTGTCCCCGGTTTGCCTAGCTTCAGCTCCCAGGAACCTGCTCACCTAACACATTACAGACTTTTTGACTCACAGGGTCTCTTGTACATTAGGCCTGATGACTTTGCTCTGATCCCCTTGCTCTGCCCGAGTGCTGGGATTACAGGTGATCTCAGGTGTGTGCTACTATACCCTTTTATTTGGGGCTGGTCTCAAACCCAGGCCCTCTCACACATCAGGCAACCCTGTACCAGTGCATCTACACTCCCAGCCCTTCACAGGTTCTTTTCAGATCCTATTACTGGGGGGGGGGCATGTGCCACAGCATGTGTATGTAGGTCAGAGCACGACTTCCTCCCAATATGAATTCTGAGGATTCACCTCACATTATCAGGTTTGCAGCACCTTCAGGGCTGAGCCAGTTCACACCCCAACCCTCCAGCCACAGATTCTTATCTTCTCACAGCACCAACCAGAGGTCCTTTCTCTACAAAAGTCACTCAAATTGACTGATGTGGCCCTTCACACATAAGGACCCATTTAACAGCTGGACCACGCTGGGGGCTTAGGCTAGGTTCCTTGACTACCAACATTTTTGGTGAGAGAACTAGACTCAGAGAGGCTGAGGAGCCTGCTGAGGGTCACACAGCCAGGACTTCAGACCAAAAAGTCTGACTCCTGTCCTATTCCTCCATACCGACTAATCATCTACCTCACCATCTACAAAGGCCTAGCACATATACCCAAGACACACATCTGCTGTGGCCCAAACACAAACACCTTCAGGAAAACCCATCACGGAATCTTCACCAGCCTGGCTCCTACCCAGAGGCCTGCAGAGACTCTGTTCTTTGAAAGGCATCATTGCCCTGAAGCAAGCATTTAGATCTTGATAGACTGGGACCAGCCATAGAAATGAGGTCTAGCCTAAGGTCACACACAGTCAGAAGGCAGCAGAGTGCAGCAGACTCGAACTCAGGCTGCAAAGTCCTGTTGAAGAATCTGGCTAAGGAAGCTAGCTGAATAGCCAGGTCCTCAGCTGGCTTGGTAGGGAGCAGCCATCCAGATGCCCAGGCTCACCTAACTCCTCCTGCTGAGACTCCCTCCAGGATGTTTGCCAGGCTGAGTATGCACTAGGTCCCTCATCTCTAAGAGGAGCTGTTTCCTTTTCCAAATTATTTCTCTCTATCATTACTGCCATTTAAATTTGAATGTGACTGTTTAGAAGATATATCTCTGCATCCAAGGGAGAATGTCTGTGGGAGGGTGGCACCTAAGTGACCTTCCTGAGCTCTTACCATGTAGGCCAGTCAGACCAGTGCGAGGCCAGCTCTGTCCTTCTCCAGGGGTCTGTCACTGCTCACTTATTAGTCTGATGTCCCTCAGGGGGCAGCTGCCCTGCCCGCCCCCTCTGGCTCCAGGCCTGCCGACTGGAACCAGACCTGGTGGGGTGGGCAGACAGGGACACATGGGAGGGGGCTGAGCCTCACCACAGGCCCCTTTGCAGTTCAAAGTGACATGCTCAGGCGGCTATCCCTTCAAAGGGCAGACACAGCCTGCCTCCAGTTGCTGTAGCAGCAGTCCGGAGCCGGGAAGGCAATGCAGGGGTAAAGATGGCCCTGGGAGGTCTGGCTGTGCCCTGTCAGTGCTTGCTGGGTAGGAGGGCATCCCCTGGCTGCACAGTCCTGGGAAACCACTTCTCTCTGAAGCTCCCTACTTCTGTGCATTTGCAAAGCACACCGAGGGTACTCAGGGAGCATGCTCAAAGGATACCAATGAGAAAGCCCACCTCAGACCCCAGGACGCTTGTGTGTCTCTCATCAGCTGCTTCCCAGCTGTATGACCTGGGGCAAGTCACTAGAAGTTCCTTAAGCTTGTTTCTCAAGAGGGTTATGGGGCTAAGATGGAATGACATCATGCCCAGTGGAACTAGACAGGCCACAGCTAAACTCCATTAGTGCTGAAACATGTCCTGCCTACTGCTATAGCAGCCCCAGTGAGACTTAAGGGAGGGCTTGGTTCAGAAGTCCACTAACTCAAATGCACCCCGATGGGAGGACTTGGTGAGATAGCCATTCTCCAAGCCACACCCCTAACACCACAGAAGAAGCACGGGACTTTTATCAGGGGCCATCCATTCAGTGTACACTGAGCTCCTGCTTCAGGTTGCTGCCAGGGCACCAAACCAGCAAGAGGCCAGAGAATCCGTCCTCCCAAAGGATCTCTGGAGAATTCTCTGGTGATATAACGCCAGGCTTCCACTTTCAGTTTCACAGGCTGGCTGGGTGAACTTGGAAAAATTACTCAACTTCTCTGTGTCTCCTATCTTACCTGAAAATAAAAATAAAAGTAGCACCTATGTAAAAATGTCACTAAAGAATGGAAAGCCCTCTGAGCTGTGCCTTCAGGGCTACCAGCTCTAAGCAAGCACACAGCTGTGGTAGCAACGGCTGCTGCAAGCTCTCTGGGTCCTGCCCTGCCTGCTAGAAGCCCGTGCAGCTGGGCCCCCTTCTGCCTCTCAGACTTGTGAAGAGTCAGCTACTGAGAGGTATCCCGAGCAAGCGCCCTGCAGCTCTCAGGCTGCCGAGGGCTTCCCCTCAGATCTGTTTCCTTAGCAGCTGGGGAGAGCAGAAAAAGCGCCCAGCCCTGCTGGGCTTGTCAAAGCAGGGCTGGCTTGACTCGAACCAGGCTTAGATGGTAATTTTGCGGTCAAGACAACTATTTTCTTTACATACTGCTATGGAAGGGGGAACCCCCGTTTTTTATTTTTTTTAACATAATTGAAGACACTATCAAGCGTAAATACACTGGCATTCTTAATAAAAACATGATGGAGGGAAATATTCGAAAGCTCAATAATCAGAAGCAATTTGCATTGTGCAGGGAGATGTGTCATGCACTGGCCCCCCTTCTCCCCGACTGGGCTCCCCGCAAGACTGGCTTTTGGGCTGGCAACTTTAGAGCTATGGCAGAAAATCATGAACAACAGAGGGGCTTGGAGGTAGCCTGAAAAATATCCTGGAAAAGAAAAACACATGCAGGAGAGTGTGGTGCAAAAGTCATATTTCATGCCTGACTTTAGAGATTGTTAATAAGGATTAGAACCATACTCTAGCAGCCCAGCTATCAGTCAAGACGAGGTAATTAATGCTGCTTCAGACCTCTGCATGGGGAAAAATGGAAAAGGCGAGTGTCCCTCATTTCACAACAGAGAGGGATCATCACAGTGGAACAGCCCAGAGGACTTCCGGACCCATGTCCCAAGCCCAGCTGAGATCCGGCTGTTGCTGGCTGTCCCTCCTGATCTGTCGTCAGGCAGATTGGGGGATCTCTTCTGAATCGTAACAGTATCAAATCCCCCCCTTTTTTCAGGATCGGCTAATAAATATGATTAAGATAACACATCTGAAACCACATGTCCTCAGCTTGGTGTCCAACATGTGGAGGACAGATGTACTTTTCATGCACAGATGACCCAGTCGGCTGCTCCCCCGAGGAAGGGACCCTGGAAGATGGAACTTGGAGAGGTCCTGGCAGTCTACTGGCCCTTGTGGCCCTGGCCAGGCTGCTGGCCTCTCCATGACCCACTGTGGGAATAAAGGGCCAAGTGCAGGGTGTCTGGGAGTCACACAACCATTCTACTGTCTGAGCCACCTGCCACCAGCTCCCTCTCAGGAGCCAGGAGTCTAACACCTCAGGCAAGTATGAATGCTAGAGCCTGGAAGACAGTTCTACAGGTGTGCACAGATCTAGCTCTGGCTTCCACTCAGGTACCACATGCAGGAAGCCTAGTAAGGCACCTGGCCTCAGTTCTTCCCTTGCTTCAAGGATCCTCCCCCCATCCCCAAGTCAGGGTTTCTCTTTGTAACCCTGGCTGTTCTGGAACTTGCTCTGTAGACCAGGTTGGCCTTGAACTCAGAGTGCCGGGATTAAAGGTGTGTGCCACCTCCGTCCCTCTTTGCTTCAAAGATCTTGAAGAGATTTCAGAGGGACATGATGTGGCAGTCTTTCCAAAGACCATGAAGGTATGTATGGTCAGGCTCTATGCTCTGAAAGCAGTGCCTTTGGATCCTGTGTCTGTGGGGGTGGAGAACCCTGACTGTAGCTCCAGGGAGAGAGAGGTAGCAAGCTCTAAGGTCCCACCCCTAACACCACAAGTCAAGATGTAGGACACTGTCATGGGAAGGCACTTCAGATTTCAAACTCAGCTTAGGCCAGCTGTTCAAATTCAAGCAGGGTGGAGGGAACCTGTCCAACCCCAGTAAAGAGTGGATGAATGAGCTAGGTGGTGGTGCACACCTATAATCCCAGCACTTGGGAGGCAGAGGCAGGAGGATCTTCAAGATTGAGGCCAGCCTGATCTACAGAGCGAGTTCCAGAACAGCCACGGCAGCTACCCAAAGAAACCTTGTCTCAGAAAATAAAAATAAAAAATAAAACTAACAAAAAAGTGATAAGACCCACCTTTGGGAGGGGCACTTTCCTGGCACTGACCACTGCTTATAGCGGGGTAAGCTTGCCTCTGGGAAAGCACCATAGGACTTCTCTACCTGAATGGGCCTGGGCCACTTAGAGCAAACAGTCAAGCCCTGGCCTCTTTCTGAGTCAGTCTGGCCTGGTAGCTCAATGCTGTCCTAGACCTCTGTCTTATGACCACTGCTTTCTGACCCCCTATAGTGGTCTGAGCTCTATAGTGGTCTCCCCAAGACCCAAGGCCTCTTGTCCATCCCTTCCCAATGGAGGAGCCCTGGGCCAAGGGGTAGATCCTGTGCGCCTAGGGTGCAGCGGGCAAACTGGCTGAACTGGCTGATAGGAACCATCTGCGTTGTCTTAGGCTGCCCCTCTGCCCACTGTCCCTCTGAACTCGGCCGGTTCTCGCGGGCCGTTTGATGCTCACAGGGTCACAGACCCCCGCACACAAATCACCACCGAGGGGCTGGGGGTGGGGTGGAGGCGCTGAAACCTAATCCACAAAGTTTGCCTGCCGCAGGCTCACTCCTTCCCTCTGCACTTAACGCCCCCCTCCCTTTCCAAACAAGCCTTATTTTTTCTTGCCAAAAAAACAAAAGTTGGTATCAAGTGTTTCGAGGGAGAAAGTCTCCCCCGCAGCCTCCGCCTCTTGCCAGTAGGCTGAGCCAGGGATTGCAGAGGGGCTCAGAAAGCATACTGGGAGGTTAGCCTCAAGTTATCAGGTCCACTGGTCCCTGGCCCCAGTTGTCACTCTACCAGCCAGACCCTTTGGCCCTGGGGTCCCATTCCTCTGGAATCCAGCTCCCTCCTCCATCGAATCTCTGGGTCCCAGTGCAGCCAGAGATGGGAACTTTACCCCTGCCAGTCTCTTACTCCATAAAACAGTCTCGTCTGTCCCTTTCTGGGGGATTATCTTATAGGCACTGGAGGAGACTAACTGCCAGTACCCCACCCTGTCAGGGTACACGGGTCCCTGGCACAACCAAAGATCTGGCATGAGACACAAAATTCTTGTAAAGGACATCTTCCTGCTCCATGGAGGCCTTGGGCTAAAACTCAGGGGGTATGGATGACTATCCAGAGGCAGCCCAGACCTCGGGAGTTTCTCTTGCTAGGTAGGTATCAGGGTTACTTGTTTTCAGTAGAATGCATGGCCCCAGGAACCATGCTCGCCCTGTTCTCCACGGCCGCGGGTTCCCCGCTGTGCCTAGAAGTCACTAAGTCCTTGCTTCTAGCTGGCCTGTGACAGCTGTGGTTCTGAGTCCATGCAGGCATCTGGGGTTCCTAGGGGTGGCAACAAGGCCGGGCTGTGTCTGTACTGGAGCGGGGGTGAACGGCCCGGTGAGGGAGTGGTAGCTGCAACGGAGAATAAAGACTCCAGTGCCCCGGCTGAGAAGCGGGTTTCTGCGGGGGTCGAACAAAGGAATTTGGCTTCTGAAGAAAGGGGTTGAGCTCACAGCTGGGAATGCCAGCTCCAGATCTGCGGGAGTTTCAGGACTGCGGCATTAGTCCCTAGACTCTAAGGAAATCTGCTTCTCAGAGGACCCTCGTCTCCACTGGAACTCTGTGCCGGCTCCTATCAGACTTGCCTTGACTAGGGCGGTAGTTACATGCCCTTAGCTGGAGACCCCAAATACCTGACTTTAAGGTACCCTCTCCTTGTGGATCTATGTCTCCATTTCCCAGATGCTGCCAACTGAGTTTTCCATATTCCCCTCTCTCTTCTGCTCCTTTTAGCCAACTCAAGTGGCTCTAACCACTCCTAAACGAAAAGCTGGTAATGGGGACTCTGGGGACCTCGAAGGCCCCCCTCCTCCAGTCACCCTCGGAAGGGGTGGAGGGGACACGGTTGTAAGGTGTTCAGCCTCTTTTCTCTGCTTGACATGAATAAGGGGATTAGGGCGGCAGGTTTCCGTCGGTCACTCGGTGGGACAAAGGGCCCCGCGGTTTGAGCGGTCAGTTTCTGATTAAACGCCAGAGCCCTGTCACTCAGCACCAGGCTAGGTACTTGTGTTCCTGACATAATCTTATTAGAAGATAAAACCAGAGAAATCCTTTTTCATAATGAAAAGTTACATTTAATGGCTGCACTCGTCCCCCACACCCTCCCGGACCCTTCCCGCCTTCCCGTTGCTGTTGGATATGGCTCGCCTGTAATTGGCATTTAAAGTACCAAGTCCGGGAGAAAAACGGGGTTTAGGGTTTTTGTAATCCCCCTAAACTGTCTTTGTTCGAAATCTCCACAGATACAAGTCTGTTAAGGGTAAATATTTGTGGATTGATACAACCACACCCCCTCCCCTGCAAACCAAATCTGGAAGGGGGAAAAACCCTTAGCCTCGGTGATGGTACACAGGAGGAGGAGGCCCAAATCTGCTGCGCACGCAGCCCTGCTGGGAACTCAGCTGCGGGCCCCTTCGCCAGCTCCAGGAACTGACGAACTTTGGACATTTCTCAGCCGGGAAAAAGATCTTACAGGCTTCCCTTCAATGTTCTGTTCCCTAGATCAACAAACCTCCCAGACCTTGCTTTCGTGCTTGCCGAAAGGGGTGGGCCGGAGAGCCGGGGAGCCGGAACATTAAAGCTAGCTCTCCCCATCCGCTCCTTCCAAGGGGGTGCCATTCCGCCACTCCGTGTAGATGCTCTATCCCACAGGGCACCCGGACTCCAGCCGCGACGAGCCTCGACGCTTTCGAGGATCCTTCAGCTGCGAAGGAACCCAAGGGCTGCGGCGGTGCCCAGGGTTCCGGGCTCCAGCCCAGCCCGTCCTGGATCGGATCGGATTCCTTCATAAATCAGCGGCTGGGTGAAAGGGCTGCGCGTTAGAAAGGGCAGGACCGTGTGCGCGTATTAGAGCGCGCGGTTCCCAAATCCGGGCTAAACCCCTGGTGACACTGAAATTCATCAACCACCGCCAATGCCCCTGCTCCTTCCGAGGAGTCCGGGAGCCTGCACACCCTCGCTGCCCCACTCCGGGCAGGACCGGCTGAGAGGAGTGTCTGGAACATACCGCAGGCCCAGACTTCCGTGGCCGCGGCAAACGGGGCTCTCCCCTCTGGGAAGGAGTTATTCTAACCTTTCTGTCCTCTAGTCAGGGCTGGTCCCTCAAGAGCACTCAGTCCAAGGAGGGCAGGGACCTACCCCTGCCCGACCCTTCTCGGCCGGCGCTCAGAAAATAGGTTCACTTGTTCAGACTCAATATCTGGGGCTCCAGCAAGTCAGGAGACGGCGACCTGGGGATCCCAGAAAGGAACGGAGCCCTTCGGAGCCTGTTTCCTCGCCCACAGGTTCAACTGGGGGCATAAAGCCAGTGAACTCCACAGGCACTCAACAAGTACCGTTTCTAGAAGAAATGCTCCGGCTTGCCCACTCCGCTCAACCCCGCTCTGCTCTTGCAAGTTCATTTGCACTGGTCAAGTCCCAGAGTGTTAGAGAAAATGGTCCCATTGAGCCTACTAGTCATGGCGGCCATCCATAGACTGCCTGTGGCGGGAAACAGAGCCTTTCCTTCTCAGGGGATTCAGACGCTGGCCCCAGTCCTCGGTGAGAAGCAAAAGGTGGCTGCAGGTCTCAGGCCTCCTACACACGGTAGACAAAGCATTCCTGCCTCCGGCTTACTTCCCAGCAGGAAGGAAGAAAACAATCAACTGAGTTTCCTACCAGGCCAGGCTGGCACCTCTGAATTTGCTTCACTTTGTCCTCAGAGCAACCCAATGAAATGGGACCTGTCATACCCATTCCACAGATGAGGAAACTGAGGCTCAGACCCTGACCCCAGTTACTTGGAGGTGATTAGGGACTGTATCCCAAAGTAGAACTTGCTAGCAACCTTGTTCTTATTTATTTATTTACTTATTTATCTATCTATCTATCTATTTATTTATTTAATTATTTAGACAGCAGCGCTCCTCTCAGAGCTCAGGTTACCCTACAGCATCTCAGCCCTCTGATTTCCACCCTGGCTTCAACTAGGATCTGCAAGGATGACCCAAGTAACTGCAGCAATCTCAGCGCTACTGGACCAGAATCCCCTCTGCAGGCGGCAGGGGGGGGGGAGAGAAACACAGTCACTCCCAGCGCGCCCTAGCTCAGCAAGGCCCCTTCTTTCCCACTGGAGGTGCTGGGGAGCTGGAGGCCCAGTGTTGTGGTAGGTTCACCTCCTTCCCCAGCACCTTTGTTCTTTTAAGCAGCTTGCTCCTGCCTTTCCCTCCTTAGCCAGCAATCTCTGCACAGCTGTGTGTGTGTGTGTGTGTGTGTGTGTGTCTGTGTGTCTGTGTGTGTGAGGGACTCTTTCTAGCACAGGCCAGCCAGGAAGCAAACAGTTTTGTTTCTTTTAGAACCAGACTCTAGAAAAGAGATTCTCTCCTTGAGTCATAGGCAGAGCACAAGGATAGCCAGGTGTCTAGGGTCACTTGGGGCCAAGCACTCCTTGAGGTCCTGTTCTCTCCACGTGTCTCCCCATCTTCCTTCAGGATCCCCAGGGTCATGGAGCTGAGATGGAGACAATATTGCCCTGAGAATAACAAAGGAAGGCTCATGGGAGAATTTATTTGAACTCATCAGAGACAAGCAAAAGGTAAAGGCCTTTGAGGGAGTGCTGTCAGCCAGGCCTGAAACCCAAGAAAGATGCCATTGGGAACACAGTGGCCCCTTGTGCCCCAGCACTCCATGCCACAGCGGTAGTTAGAGCAAACACAGGCCCTTCTCTGCCTGTCACACCTTTCCCCCAAATTACACAAACTTTGAAACATTTTTCTAGAAGAAGATGGATGCTTCAAGAGACTTGAGGTCAAGGCTGGGCTGTTTAAAGTATATTATTAACAAATAAACATTTACTGCAGGGG
>LOJH01043520.1:0-13978 GCA_001685095.1 Ellobius talpinus
ACAATATTTGGGAATATGGGCATAGTTCTGTCCAAACTTCTTCCTGCTGTTTTTGGGGTGAAGTAACTTTTTGAGGGTATTCAAGACAAGTTTTCAGGGGGTCTCGGTCCATCAAACCATATTAGCGTGGAATGAATCCACAGCTTCCCATCCTCTGTGGAGGCAAAAAAAGAACCTCTTTTCCAAAGCAACACATCCTTAGACACAAATTCTGAAGTCAAGATATTTTTTATAATATACATGCTGGTTTAGCTTAGCAGCACATAGAATGAAATGTCTCTCTGTATGTAGCTCCTTCACAATCAAAAAAATTCAAAGAAAACACAATACTATACATAATCCAGACTCTGTGCATATTTAATCTTTATGTGGCTTGTTTTTGCTCTATTACTTTTTAATATTTATTTTATACTCCTTTAATCTATGACTGTCTGTACTCTGTCTCTTTAAAGACTTTATCCTTTTTTAAAAAAGATATTTACTTATCTTTCATTTATCTATCCTCTTTTTCTTCCCTCTTTCAAGCCTACGTACATTTACCCAATACTGTGACCCATTTAGATCTGAATTTGTCCTACTGTATATCTGTAATTCTTTACTGTCCAGGAGCACATCTTAAAATGCTAAGTGCTTAAAAACTTAAAGCTGTGCCATTACTAGTGAAAATATGGCGGTGCCTGCTTGCCCTGCCCAGTCCAGCATGGCGGAACTGCTTGCTGTTTTGGAGAGCCATGCACACCACCCCACTTCCAGGCACACAGCCAGTCCAAGTTGCCATCAAGCAAGCCACAGAATGTTGTTCACAAACCCCATCCAAATATTTGGTCTCCTGAAAGAGCCAGAGGTTTCACTGGCAGCATGGCCACTGTGGTTAGATTTCTCTCTGGTAATGATATGTCTCATTTCTAGGTGAGCTGGCCATTATGGTGAGATTTATCTCTGGTAGCTATGTCTCATTTCTAGGTGAGCTGGCTAGTATGGTGAGATTTATCTCTGGTAGCTATGTCTCATTTCTAGGTGATCTGGCTAGTATGGTGAGACTTATCTCTAGTAGCTATGTCTCATTTCTAGGTTGAGCAGATTCCACACTCCTATTTGTTTTGAAGATTTTCTTTCCTCTTAGTTTTTGAGGAATCACTCTGTTGAATATTCTTGGTATTAAGGTACTTATTTGAAAACATGGGATTTGTTGCTTCCTTGCTTGGAGGTTTCTGAAGACTAGTTTGATACTATTTGGTGACAGTACTGCTCCTTAGAACACACTCTGGTTATGATCTTTTATAGTGATGGCTATCAGGGTTCTTCAGGTTCCAATGACTGCTGCTCACATATTTTCCAAGATTGTGGAATTTCTCATTCATTATTCAAGCAGGTGTATTTTCTATGCTTTAAAATTTTTTCTTTTACTTTCTGGAACTCCAAATTCAATTATTTATTTAATAACATCTCAAAGGTCCTAGATGCTGACTTTAGTCTAGAAATTCATAATTCCTTTATCCCCTCCCTCCATCTCTCCTCTCCTTCCCTCCCTCTCTTCTCCCTCTCTCCTCCCTTCCCCACCCTGCCCTGCCCTGCCCTTCCCCTGGCCTTCTCTACCTTCTCTCAACTGTTGTCTGATTTGGATATTTCAGAAGACTTGTCTACAGATTTGTATTTTTCCCCTTCTGTTTCTTCTAGTCTTATTGCCAAGACATTCTGTTGGGGAAATATTATTTTCAGGTGTATGACTTTTGTTTATGCTATATTTGTTTAACTCTGGAAGCTGTATTAAACAGCTGATGATCTTAATAATGAGATGGATGGCCAATAGCAAGGCAGGAGCAAAGGTAATCAGGGCTGGTAGGCAGAGAGTAGAATAGAAGGAGAACCAAGAATGAAGAGATCAAGGAGCAAACAAAAGAATGAGGAAGGGAGAAATTCAGGGGTCAGTCACCCAGCTACACAGCAAGCCATGGAGAAAGAAACAAAGAAAGGTATACAGAAATAGAGAAAGATCAAAGCTCAGAGGCAAAAGGTGGTTGTGTTAAGAAAAACTGGCAAGAAACAAATCAAGCTAAGGCCGGGTATTCACAATTAAGAATAAACCTCCATGTGATTTATTTGGGAGCTCAAAAAAAACCCTAAAACATCACACAACATCTTTCAACTACATCTTTTGTTTAACTTGTTGCTCTGATAAGTTTCATGTCACGCTGGAATCATCTCAGAGGAGGGATTCTCATTTGAGAACATGCCTGAAAAGATCTGCCTGTAGATAAGCCTGTAAACTGTTTCCTTAATTAGTGACTGATGAGGGAGGACCCAGCCCATTGTGGATGTTTTGCTCATTCATTATTAAAGCAGGTGTCCTACCCATGCAGGTCCTGGAGACAGTATCTAGGGATTATAGAGACAGGCAGTGGAGGTGTGTAATCCCAGTGTGGCTACTCCAACAATCGGAGTGGTGGCACCAGTGTATGGAGCATGAGAGATGCTTCTTCCCACTGGCTGTGGTGGGGAGTGTGATACACATGCACCCAAGAGGAACAGATGGAAGGCATGAATGCACACCCTGGGAACAAGTAGTGGCAAAGGACCCCTGGGCTGGTGGTCCTGAATTCTATAAAAAAGCAGAATGAGCAAGTCATGAGAAGCAAGCCAGTAAGCAACACTCCTCCACAGCTTCTGCATCAGCTTGTGTCTCCAGATTCCTACTTGGTTTGAGCTCCTGTCTTGGCTTCCCTCATGGATTGTGATTCAGGATAGGCAAGCAAATAAACCCCTTCCTTCCTGAGTTGCTTTTGGGTCTGGTATTTCATCACAACAGTAGAAACCCTAACTAAAACACCTTGTAAGTTATTGATTTTGGAGATGACAACTTGATTCCTTCTCACGATTCTGTCTCAGCTAAAGTCTTCATTCATGGCATGAATGCCTTGCCTGATGTTGTTGGGTTGTCTGCTGTATTCTCTGAAATTTCTTTGAGCTTTTCTGTAAGCATTCTTTCAACTTTTTTTTAATCAGGGACCTTACCTATATCCTTCTCTTGGGGGTCCCTTGTTTAAGTAGGTATGTTCTTTGATGAGGTTCATGTTACCTTGTTTTACTGTAACCTTTGGTTCCCTGTATTGAGATGCACACATCTGGAGGATCAATCATTTCTACCACCTTTATAAGGTGATTCTCAGAGTCAATTGTTTTATCTGGAAGTATGCCTCAGCTTGGTTGCTTGGAAGGAAATTAAAAATATTTATTTTTGCATTTAATTATGTGTATGTGTGTGTGAGGATAGGCACACATGAGTGTAGAAGATGATGTCTGATTCCCTAGAGTGGGAGTTACAGTTGGTTATAAACTGACGGAGGCAAGTGCTGGGAGCTGAGCAAAGGTCTTCTGCAAAGGCGATATCCACTGTTAACTACTGAGCCTTCTCGCCAGCCCTGGAAAGCTATTTTGGATTCAGTTGAGCCATGCGGTATAGCATCTCAACTGATCTTTTGCTGTAACCAATGGCTTTGAATGTAGTACACATGATACGAGAATATCTCTGGGAGAGTGTATAGACAGTGTTATTTTAGTGGACCCTACCCATGCAGGTCCTGGAGACAGTATCTAGGGATTATAGAGATAGCAGTGGAGGTGTATAATCCCAGTGTGGCTCCTCCAACATTAGGAGTGGCGGCACCAGGACATGGAGCATGAGAGATGCTTCTTCCCGTTGGCTGTGGTGGGGAGTATGATACACATGTGATACACGTGCTCAAGAGGAACAGATGGAAGGCATGAATGCACACCCTGTAGTGGTGCAGGGCATGTGGTGGGTCAGTATTGCCGTTCTAGCCCAGCCCACTTCGAGAACCCAATCCATGGTGACAGAGGAAGTGATATCAGTTCCCTGTGAGTACCAAGATTATGACTCAGACTCTGGGCAGATCCCTGTCTAAATTCCCAGCCAATGGGGGTGTAGTGCGCTGATACTCTCATTGCTCCCTCTGCTGAGTCCCCTTCTCCAGCTGAAGAATGTGTCTGTGGTTACCAATTTGCCTCATTTGTCTCCATGGCAGCATCTCAGGCTGTGTCACATGGGAATTCATTCTCCATGCTGTATGCTTGGCTTGTCCTTGGTTTGCACAGGGCTCCTCTTCCTCACCCTCCCAGTCCTTCAGTTTCTCTAGCATGTGTTCACCTAAAGATGAAGGGTTGGACAGAACATGTAAAACACAAAAAGTCACATCCAAATGCTACCCTTCGCATTGAGTTTAGATGTCAGCAAGCTCCTCTTCACGTGGGTAGGGGTCCAGACAGACAGGATCATGCCTGTTCACATTGTGTCCAGTATCAGATGACAGGTGAGTGCTTATTGTATGAATGAATATATGTGAATGGACAGGTTCATGGATGAATGATGGATGAATGGTTGGTAAATGCACAAATAAATGAATGAATGGACACATGGATAAATGAATATATGGTTGGGTGAATGAATGAGTGATTGGATGACTGGTAGCCAGGTTAGCTTGTTTCTACCAAGTCTCGCTTTTCAATTGTTATCTTTTCTAAGTCAGACCCCAGGAATCAGAAAAAAAGAGGCTTAGAAGTTGATGAAGGGTCCATTCCACAGATAAAATGCAGAAGCCTGTGGTTCTGAAAAGCGCCCTCTATCTTGCCTCCATTACTGAGAAGGTGGACTTCACAAGCAGAATGCTCTCTGGCTGTAGGCACGCAGCCTATATTCCAAGAATTTAATCCAGACAAACACTGATTGCCCTGTTTGCCTGAGCAGAACCAGCAGGGCTCTTCTGCGGCTCTCCCCTTGGTTTACAGATGCAGGGTTCTTCCAAAGTCTTCCTCTGTGTGTGTCTGTGTCCTGATCTCTTTTTACAAATACTACAGTCAGGAGTCTGCAAGATGACTCTGTGGATAAGGGTTTTTGCTTCATAAAGCACAGCATAGGTGCTCATATACACAACAGTAATAAGGAAAAATTATAAATAATAAGTTACAAATAAAGTCATGGATAAACATTAAGCCCTGAAGTCAGACTAGACTTGGACTCACCCTAGTAACTTCATTTTTTATCTCAGTACCCTTTTCTAATCGGGTCACTTTCTGAGGTGCTAGGAATCAAGCCACTGCCACAGACCTGAGGGACTCAAGAGGAGGGAAGACAGGCAGCTGTGGTTTTATTCTCTCAACAGCAGCAGGATGCAACAGACCCCTATCATACCCCTACGTGAAGGAATTAGATAAGAATTTATTTGCCATCAATGTGCTCTCATTATAAGTCCCAAAATGTTTTATTGCTGGCATCTTTTGTGTGTGATGATATTCTGATTTAAGAAGAGCAGGTGCCAGAACACACCCAGGCCCCTGTGAATACATTGTCTATATTTCCCTTTGAGGATTATTTCAGTGATAACTCATGGGGATGTTTAATAGCACCTTGGATCTTCAATCAAGTACAGGTTTATACAGAACTAGAGTTGAAGTATTTGAAGCAGTCAGGCCTCTGCCCTGGGTAAAATATGAGGTTCATTTCCAAACTTCCAGAAGTAGCTATGGGACTCCTCTCCTCCAACCGTGACTCTGTGTCTCAACAGCCTATAAAAATATATGAGTCTGTTAGCATCAAATGATTCGACAAGTAAATTATTAACTAATAAACACCTTTCTTCCATACTCTACCATCTGGAATAGTTTAATCACAAATGAATGCATGAGTATTGCAAAAAACTAGACATCATGGAAGGTGTGGGTGAAGGTCAAGGGACAAGCGCTAAGAGGGCGAGGGATAAAATGTGAATGTTGGTAAAAAAAAAACTCTCACTCCCCTCCCTCCTTCCCTTCCCACCTTCCCTCTCAGAATCTGGCAGGTTCTCAATGTAGAGCCCAGGCTAGACTTCAGCTTGCAGGATTCCTCCTGCCTCAGCTTTCTGGCATTAAAGTATGCAGTTTCTTAAGGGAAAGGGGCTGCAGGAATCCCTCCGCACTGGCTCCTGCTCCTAGAATCGCTACAGTGACCTCCCTAAGTGCCCTCATCATCCAGTAGCCTCTCTCTTAATACCTTCTTCAATGGTTGCTAAAGTGAGCATCTAAAAATACAGTTTACTGAGGAATGACTTTTCTGTCACACAATTCACCCTTGTATACAGTTTGGTGATTTGGGAAGACGCACATGACCATGTGAGGACCACCATTATAAAGATGTAGAGTGTTTCCATCTCCCAAGTCTTCTCCATGTCCCAAGTGAGTGCCTTCAACCCTGAGAGCTACTGAGCCTATGCCACGCTGTGAAGACAGTCCTTGCATACAGCCAATGGCTGATCTTGTGTCCATCTGCTCCCACACCCCTCCAGAGTCTCCACTCCCTCTCGTTGCCAGCGCATTCTGTCAGGTGATGAAGCCACAACTGGCTCTGCACCCCTAAGATAAAAGCCTCGTGATGCCTCCTGCCTTTAGCTGTTCAGGTCCAAAGAACATTTCCATTCACAGACAAGTTTTCATTCTCACGTCTCTACTCAGAAATGAAATCCTTGGCTCCTACGCTAAAATCACAAGAAGCCTCCAACTCCTGTCCAGAGTGGTTGTGCCCCTTCACCTCCCCATGAACCACGTACAAAATCCTCAGCCACCACCATTTACCAGCATCTGGCATTATCAGACTCTTAATTTTTTTTCTGTTCTAGAAGAGACTATAGTTTTCATGTCTAGAGCCAGTTTCCTCTCAATTCTCCTCAGTGTGATGAGACTGACTACATTTCTATACTTATTCACCACATGTGTCTTTTTGGTGCATTGTTTATTTGAATAACTGTCCCCGCCTTATTTGTAATTTACAACAAAGTTGTGAAGATTATTTACATCTGTGAAGATAAGATATTTTATGAAAAACACAAATGCTGTGCAAATGTTGTTTTCCCTCTAGTCTGAGTCCCTTTTAGATTTTTGCTTAAAATTTCTTTAGAAAAGTACATTTTCAAGATTTTAACAATAATTTATCTAATGATTGTTTAGGTAACTCAGTTTCCTAAAATACTTGAGTCCTTTCTTAGGCTACCAAAGAACCCTCACTACCCTCTGACTGGGCACAATGGGTTAGCTCTTATGTTCCATCTTTGGCCTGTCTGTGTGGATTTTATCTACTGAAGGCCCATCTGTTCTTCATTTTGGACAAGAATACACACTTAACAGCGTTGACCCACTAAGACTTGAGTCTGGATTGTCTCATGAAGGTCCTTGTGCTGTAGGCTCAATCCCCAGATTGCTGTTGGGAGATGGTGGAATCGTCAGGCTATGGAGTCCTTGGGACCTTATGCTATGCCCTGGAAGAGGGCTGTGGAGACATAGCGTCTTCTGTCAGTCCTGCCTCTCTGGCCGTAAGGTGAGCAGTTTTCTTCCTGCCTGTTGTCACCTCTATCAGAGATTCATAACACAAACCTGTCAGATTCTGAGCTTCAACATATTTCTCTTTATAAGTTGATTACCACATAGAATAGCAACAGAAAACAAAGTAACATCATCTTTGATGAAAATTAGTCCAGTGCAATTTTTGAAAATCACCTTCTGGGTTCTCTGGGGCAGACCTATCCATTTTATATTGGGAGGAGGACTGTGGGAGAAGTTGACCTACGCCCTCTCAATTCCAGCCCACCATAGTCCAAGCCTTGCCCTTGGAACAGAACTTCCAGGGCCACACTGAGTTCCTATACTGTATGACTTCCTCTGGGGTTCAGCCAATGGGAAGCCTGCATATGTCCAGGGGAACAACCCAGGGTCTGTGGTATCTTCCTCCTTCCCTGCCTTGCTACAGCCTAACACTGTTCTATTCGGCTTACCTGTAGGACTGTACTGGCTAGGTTACACAAAACCTCCAGCTGCAGGTCTGCCCACACCCAGAGGGAGCACATGGTGTGTTTCCAGTCCCCGGATCTCCCCTGGACACAGGCCTCTTCAGGTCCTATGTGAGTGACATACACCCGTACTGTAGTCTAAGTAAGCTACTTCTCAGATGCTGGTGGACAGGTCAAAATTCCTTTCATCCACATGTCTGCTTCAAACCTGTATGGTGTAGGAGGTCCTTCTGTTTTTGTGTTGCTTTCATTGGTTAATAATCTGCTTTGGGCCTGTTGATAGGGCAGAACTTAGGTAGGCAGTAAAGACAGAACTGAATGCTGGGAGAAAGAAGGGCAGAGTCAGAAAGATGCCATGGAGCCACCAGAGACAGGCACTGAGAATTTTACCCCATAAGCCATTGCCACAGATTAATAGAAATGGGTTAAATTAAGATATAAGGATTAGCCAATAAGAAACTAGAGATAATGGGCCAAGCAGTGATTTAATCAATACAGTTTCTGTGTGGTTATTTCTGGGCTAAGCTAGCCAGGCAGCTGGGACAAACAAGCTCCTGGCTCTCCTTGTAATACCTGTATGTTATGTTGGTGAGTAGTAACCCTTTGAAACACTACACCACTGAATGTTTAAATCTTCAAGCTAGAGAACTCCATAGTTTGAAGACTGAAAATGCAACTATCATTAAATCAGAATTCCCTTTCCCTCTTTTTGTGTGTTTACAACATCCCATGCTCCAGCCTTGCTAGTTCTCTGTTTCAATCTTGTATCCTATTTATTTATTTTGTTGGTTGACTCTGTTTTCTGGTGTTCATATAGGCATACATTCTACTTGTGGTTCTCAGAATGTTAATGAGTACACTTGACCTATAAGTTTAAGTTAACCAGTATTACGACCCTTGGCCCTCATTTGCCAAGGTTTTACTTTCCAGTATTGTTCTGCCACCTCTTCCTTTCAATCCACCTTGAGTACCACAGCTCACACAGGTGCTCACACAGTGCGGCCCATTGTTGGACAGGTTATTACTTCAGATAGCCCATCCTTCTTGACACTTCTTGGCCTGAACTCACTTTGGAACAGTTTACCTGGGTTCTGAGTGTTTTATCATTACATTTGACAATTGTGGTCCCTTATCCCTGCTCCTCTTGCAGCTTAGGAAGCCTATCTAATTGCTATTCTTTTGGGTACTTAACTTTTCTCTGTTTTGGGGATTTTTTTTTCACTGTCTAAAGGATATCAAGTTTTTGTCCTGGCTTCTTTTTGAACTTCCTACTTCCTCTGTATTTTAATGCACTTATTGTGTGTATGTGTATAGATGTGTGGAAGCGTGGGTACCAGCGTGCAAATGTGTAGGTCAGAGGACAATTTGAAGTCAGCTCTCTCCTTCTACCACATGGGTTCAGATTGTCAGACTTTGCAGAAAGCTCCTTTGCCTGCTTCCCCAACACACCAGCACTCTATGGCAGCTTAAACCATTGGAAGTACCTTTGTCCTAGGGGAAATAAGGTTCCTTCTCTCTCTTACAGCCATGGTTTCCATCAACTCTCTTACAGCTAACTCTTGGGTTAGTGTCCCCTCTTACAGTGTAGAGTGGTGGTGGCTCCCCTCTTACAGGGCTGTCTTCTGGAAACCACCACACTGTCAAATACTGGTGCTTTCCTCTCTTACAGCATTAGGTCTTGAACCTGTGTCTCTCCTCACTTTTTCCCTCAAGGTGGCCCATTTCTTAACTTCCTGTGAGAGAACTCAGATTAGATTCCCTGCAGAACTTCTGGTCTGCTGGTGTCTTCTTTGTCCAAGACATTCAGATGTCTATGGTCTGTCTATGGCTGATGACATCTCTGTCTTCTTGTCATTTTGTAACTTTTGTGTGAAATGGGCCATATACAGACAGACTTGCTTTCCAGTCTCATGTGGGGACTTCACATTCAAGCTCCAGATAGATAGCCTTCTTATTTTTCCAGTTTTTTTTAGTCCATCAGGAATCTTCATGCTAAGAAGGCACCTGGTGGCCCAGGGTATAGGAAGAGTCAACCCCAGCTTTCCAGGTTGACAGGGGACCCTGTTGCACTGAAAGGCAGATTATTCTTCAAGAGGAGTTCAGGATGGGAGACAGGTTAGGGGAGCTCTCCTGGGATGCCATATAGGACTTGCCTGTCTGGGGTGGGGAATGAGTTAAAAAGTGCCTTCAGTGATATCTGGCACAGTCCAGGAGAGGTCAACAGGTCTTTTAGCCCTGGCAAATCCCTGGAGGCTTGATTTCCACACTGGTGCGATTGGACATCTGCAAGCACACTCCCCAGGCCTGTTACGCATCCTTTCTTTGTAGCCTCCTGTGAACTCCTTTTCTCATCCTACCCGAAACCACGGGACTGCACTTCTAGGGAACAGACCCACCTAGCCAGGGCTGCCCCTTGGCCTCTGTATAGCTTTTCTTTTCACTTTTGGTTACTGAGACACAATTCCTGGTGCTTTCTGGCTCAGTTAAGGTAGGTGTGCTATTGCATCATCCCACTGAGGTAATAAAACTGATTTATTAAGGGTCCGCAATGGAAAGGGATGAACTCACAAACACAGAGAAAGGGCAGAAGCTGTTGCTGATCCTGCATTGTCTCTACGCCATCCTGGGTCTCCCCTCACACTAAGCAAGAACCAGAGCTAAGAGAGTGAGCATGCTTTCTCTTGCAGCTGATCAGTGGACACATAGCACCTCAGACTACACCCAAAGGGCCGGCACCACAAAAGCTAATTAATTGGCTGAATGGAAACCACAACAGTGTGTATATGTGTTCTAATCTGTATACTTTAGCTTTTGGTATGTGGGTGTGGGTTTGTCAGGGTGCAGTTTCTGCTTTAGCCCAGTCCAAAGCATGGACAAAACAAATTATTTTGTTTAAACAAGTGGTAAAAACTGTATGAGAACCCCAGTAGAGAAGGGTTGCTTCAAACATACTATCTCTTTTTCTGTGAACACCTGTGTTCAGCATGCCACTCTCTGAGGGCACCAGGAAACAGCTCTAGTGTCTCAGGACTTTCTAGAGAGGCTGTGCAGTGTGGTTTCACTGAGGTGACAGCTGTGGACTGGGTGAAACATCAGGAGGGAACATTAGGCTGGGTTTGCTTTTGTGCTCTTCCTCTCCAGGATGCTGAGACATCTTTTGGAAATCTGTTCTGATGGCATGTTTCAGAGGCATGAGCTGCGATGTGAAGGGGCACACGAGGATTCTGCACCCTTCTGTTTCCTTCTGGAGCATCCTGCTTTGCCTGCCATGTTGGACGGCAGAGCACACTGCTTCCTCTCTCTCTCAAATCTCTCCAGCATGCCTGGGTGGCTCCAGTACAGCTGAGGCCCCCACTCCCCTGCAGCCGCTTCTGCCTCAGGGCTGTTCCCTGCTCCAGTTGGAGCTGCTGGTGGTTTATGTGATGACTAGGAAGCCACTCTCTTTTGCAGCAGATCCCACAAGGGATCTTGTCCTGTCTGTCCATTATGAAGAAGGTGGGCAGGATGGGACCAGTCTGGCACCCCATAGCCTTCTTAGTGCTAGTTCTTCATTTCCCACATGTCATCACCAGGACACTCAGCCTGTGAACCTCACCTGCATCCTAACCAACAGACTGAGACCTCACAGAGCTAATTAGCATCCCTCCTCACCCACACCCCCAGGGCGACTCACAAGGCCCCCGCACATAATTAGCTGAAGATAAATATTTGTTGAACTGAAATGAACTCTCTGCAAACAGCGATTTAAACATGATTAAGTGGTTTCTGAGCTCTCCAGGTCGCCCTCCCGAGCTCTAATGATTCTATCTTCTTATGCTGCCTGGATGCCCTGGGGATGGCCCGTCTGTTCACATCTCCATCACTGATTCTCTCTGGCCAGCCTGTTTCTCTCTCTCCTCTGGGAGTGTAGCCACTCATCTGACCCCTTGCCTGTCCCACACTGCTGGACTCTGCCAGGGAGGAGGCTAGGCAAGTCTGTCAACCAAGAGCGTTCATCTCACTCCTAAGGAGACAGCTTAGGTAACTAATCTGTCTTCCAGCAAAGTGCCCCACACCACAGTCCCTTCCTGGATGATTCCGGGGTCTGTAGCTGTAGTGTAGAATGTTCTAGAATTAGAAGCCTTCCTATCGGCCAGCCAGGGATTGACAGAGGCTACCAGCTAAGGTGAGAGAGATGGATAGAGGCTTGACTCATCCAGCCTGCTGCCAAGCATGGCATGGCTTTCTTCAAAGGGTGCTGCCCACTCCCTTTTGGTAGCAATAGGAGCTCAACTTAACACAAAGGGTTTCCATGGGTCTCTTGACCCTGCAAGCTTGCAAGTGTGCATCCACCAGCACTTTCAGGTGGGGTACCATTGTAAGAGCCAGCCTCAAGGCTGACCATTCCAAGACCTCCAGAGAAATTTCACATCTGCCATCCCTGCTGGCCCTGCCACTGTGACAGGTGCTGGTGGGAGTCATAAACGTGGGAGGAAGGACAGGGCTATGCCACCTTGGCTCACAGCATGATTGTCCTGTGTCCCTTGCTCCAGGTGCCAGGGGTTGCAAACAGCTCTGGCTGGAGGTTTTTGGGTGCAGACCTTGCTCTCAGCACCACAGCTGTGTCTCTCCTTTCTGGGGTCAGCAAGATTCTTGCTCAGTTGTGGGGTACAGCCCTTCAAGTTTTCAGGTTTCTGGTATTTCTATCTACTCCCACCTCAGGAAGCTGTGTTTAGCTGAGACTGGAGCACCCTGCTGAACTAAGCCTACAGTTATCCTGGTGGAATGTTCATTGGACATCAGTCAGCAGAGGAAGGAACAGCACAGGTCCATACTGACCACCATGGACACACCAGGAAGGCTCTACTTTGCACACGCTTCTCAACTTCTTTCACAAGGAACAAACTAAGCAGTATTGTGTGATGTGTTTTGTTCTTTTGGCTTTTGGGGAACCAACCACCCAGCTCCCAGATGAATCAATCAAGGAGGCTTTATCTTAGTTATAAATGCCCAGCCTTAACTTGGCTTTTTTTTTCTTGCTTGCTTTTCTTAACTTCAATTATCCCAACTACCTTTTCCCTATGGGCTTTTTCCTTTTCTTACTTCTGTATACCTTACTTTTAGTCTTCCTCAGTGGCTGACTGTGTGGCTGGGTGGCTGGCCCCTAGCATCCTCCTCTCTTGTTCTCTCATTGCCTCTCTTCTTCTTTGTTTCTCCTTCTATTTTTACTCTCTGCCTGCCAGTCCCACCTATTCTTGCTCCTACCTCGCTATTCGCCATTCACCTCTTTATTAGGACCATCAGATATTTTAGAAAGGCAAAGAATTACAGCTTCATAGTTAATCAAATGCAGCCTAAATAAAAGCCACACACCTGAAAATAATATTCCAGAACATTTCCCCTTTTTTCTTTCTAAACAAAATTGGAAAGTTTTAACTTTAACATAATAAGACTGTACATAATAAGAACAATTATCAAATAAAGATTACATTCACATTGTACTGAATTCATTTATGTCTGATAAATTTAAAGAAAATACTCATAATCTATCCTATCTTAGCAAATCCAAAATTTTATACCTAACTTACTTGCTATAATATCTAAGAAAAGCTGCAACTATAACTATATAGGCTTCAATCCCATCAAAGGCACCAGAATGTATAATATTATTAAAATAAACAAAAACGTGCCTTCAAAACAACCTCTAAAATCTCTAGAAATAACAGAGACATCTGACTGCCTGGACAGTCACCCAAAGTTCCTTTGCAACGTTGGGGCATCCATCTCCAGGCTACAGGCCCAGAGTATCTGGCAGGCAATTCTATAAAGCAGGAATTTTGAAGGACTGTCTGCTGATATAGTCAGTTTGTCAGCCACTTTCCTTTGTGTCTTGCAGAATGTCAGGGGGTTTCTTTTGTGTAGGAACTCTGAATGACCATCCTGCCTTGTTTGGCAAAGATTGCAGCAATCATTTTCCTGTGGGTCCTGCATGTCCAGTCTGCACAGCACATAGTCAAGCAGACAGAGGTCTGATCTCCAAAATATACAAAGAACACAAGAAATTGGACACCAAAAATATCACATAATCCAATAAAAAAATGGAGTACAGACCTAAACAGAGAATTCTCAACAGAGGAATCTAAAATGACTGAAAGACACTTAAGGAAATG
>LOJH01043523.1:2691-13978 GCA_001685095.1 Ellobius talpinus
GTGTGTGTGTGTGTGTGCGTGTGTGTGTGTGTGTGTGCGTGTGTGTGTGTGTGTATGTATAATCCTTCTCATTTTTACCTGAACTGCTTCATGCTGGCTGAACCCAAGCCGCTTGTCTGAACTATAGCAAAATAATATGCAGTAGGTGAATCACTGGCCCCAGATCTTCCATTCTTTAGTCATGCCTTGCTGTTATTAAACTTGAATGATCCTAATAACTTCTTAAATGGTCTAATAGAAATACATAGTAATGCCCCATGTCTTAATGTGAGGCATTGTCTTATTACTTCCCTTGGGTAATGCAAATTTAGAATAAGTGACATGGAAGAGACTTGTGCTTGAGGTATTCCCCAGAAAATATATCTGGCTAGTTTCCTTTCCCCAAGAGGACGAGAATGTGTGGAGTCTAGCCAAATCACATCCAACTTAACTTGGAAGGTGCATGAGACAAAAACTACCAATGATTGAACAAGTAGACAGTATCCCAAACAGAGATATCACTCCTCTCATAGCTAATCTAGAACCTCCCATTAGTATGGGCCAAAGAAAAGGTATGGCCATCACTACAGAAATTAGAGAGAACTACAACCAGTAGAAGGCTTCCTCTCTCCCATCTTCTAAAATCGTGTCTATATACACCAGAGAAGTTGCTTTTAACTCATTGTGCTGAATATGTGTTGTTTTAATTTTCTATTGCAGAAATTCCTTTGGCATTGCTAATAACAAAAAAAAAGAATGTGTTGTTTCAACATTGTGTTCATGTTAGTGCATTTAGATGATTTTTGACAATAGGAACAAACTCAAGCACGATAAATTAGAGATAAGACAAGTAATTCTGTTCCCAACTCCCAGTGTTAAAGAAGTATCCATCCAGGAAACCCCAGTTAGCTGAGAACCAGTCTGCATGGTGCATCTTTCTTTACAAATAGTAGTCATTACTTTGTGTCTTACAGAATGAAAACAAAAATATTTTTATCACGGCAACATGACATCTGTGTTTTAGTTTTAGAGACTGTCACTCAAAGATTCATAAACACATTTCAGCCTTTAAAAATAAACTTTAAGTTATATATTAATAATCAAGGACATTGTTAAATAAGATTTAATTTAAACTATATCTGAAGACAATTTGTCTTTCAACTTTTTGAAATGCCCTCCTTAGCTAATGGAATTTTTGATGTATTTCTTGAACTTTAGGTATTTAACAAAAGACTGAGATTGATAGTAATCACAACATTATAAGGAAATATTATAATTAGAAAGAAATACATATTTTATGATTAAGAATGTATAAAATTCTATGAATAGGCAATATATTCCCTTTCAGATTTGATCTTTTTTAATAAAATATTTATGCATTCCACTTAAGTGATCAGAGATTGTGTCTTTCAAATCATGCATCTCGATCCAATTCATTTCCCCATCCCTTCATATCTACCCTCTGCCCTTGAAACCAACCCAACAAAATAAAAAGAAAAGAAAAGGAAAAGAAAAACAAAATGAAAATCTTGTCATAAATCTCATCGTAAAAGCTGTAGGGTGACAAGTTATATATATATTTGCTTGCAAGTGTTCTTTGCAAAGAGTCATTACTCTGGTTCAAGGCCTTTGATTTTTGCTACTTTATCAATGCTGGCCCTCACTGGGACTCCTCTTTGGTATCCTGTTGTTATCCTGTGTATTGGAGATCCTGCAGCTTTGGATCTACAGGTCATGCCAATTCATGTGTTCCAACAGATCACAAATGGAGTAGATCTTAGGATGGGCCAACTCGTAATTCTGGTTCTAGACGTGGGTAGTTGCACAGTTAGTCAGCCCACCAGTTGTAGTGACTTTCGAATGCTATTAAATATCACCATCCTAACCAGAAAATCCTACTTAGAATGCTTGGAATTTTATTATTTGTGTGTTTATGTTTTCATTTTCCTTGCCACTTTTTTTTTCTGCTGTTGTTTGCCTCCTTCAGACAAAATTAACCATTGAGCATAAATACAGCTCCCTTCCTTTTTTCTCATAATACCTTACAAGATTCCTGGTTCCTGTTTAACAGAGGAATATCCTTTTCACTCCAGACACCTACATTTTCAGATTTCACTGGTATTCAGGAGGGGTCCTGCCACAGAGCCATGCTGTAGGACAGTTGCCCAGGTAAAACAATCACATCCAGGTCCCATCCCTTCTTAAGCTCAGGAAACATGCAGATTAGGGTGTATAAACTATGTAAGACCAGAAGAGTGGGTGAAGAGCTAAGAAATGCCATTCCCTGGACTCAGTATAACTATTATAATAATCAATACACATCAACTCTACTTATCTTCACTGAGCCAACACACAAGACCAACCCTATCGATAATTAGTCAAGGAACGTGGGAAGAGGCTCATGTCTATCAACAGATTCTGGGACTGGGGAATCACTGTTCAGTTGTGTGCTCCTAACTGACCCCCTTATGCTCCAGTAGATAGTTCCAAACCCATGGTCATGTAGAAAGATAGACCTGGTTAATCTCGGTGGGTTAGAAAACAAAACAAATAGACCCATGTGTGTGAAAGAGATTTGTGGGGATTACAGGTATGGACTAGGGTGGGTGGGAATTAGGAGGTAAGAATGGTCAGTATGCAAAGTATACATATGTCAAATTGTAAAGAATTTTGGGAATGATTTTAAATGTATAAAATGAATAAAGAATAACCATACCTTATGACAGTTCTTTTCTGAATTCTTCAGAGGAAAGACCCAAAGGAGATATGTCTGGGCTGAAACCGCCTGCATTTGTTCTCATCGCTAAGGATGGATGTCACCCTTAGCCTTATCTTACTTGCACAATTATAGTTTTGGTAATTTTCAAGCCACCTACATTGGAATCTGGCCTCATTTAAAAGTTGCTACAAGAGGGAAAACTGTCTAATAAGGAGGCCCAGCAGAGAAAGTGGTGGTCAATGTAAGCTCTCTATCTGCACAAAATAGGCCCTGAAGAATTCTTTCAGCTTCCCAATTAAGCACAATGGAAGCTGAAGCTATTTGCTGTGAAGTGTGAAAGAAAAACAGGATTTTGATCAGAAATTCTCCAGTTCTAGTTCATCCTTGGCCAACTGCCTCCAGAACTGCATTTACATTCTTGATAGTGTTCCAGTGAACATACAATTTGTTTTATATGACTTGTTATTTCCTATAGTCCTGGCTGGCTTGCTCAGGCTAAACTTTTTAATTGAATAATTCAAGCATCTGACGAAAATTATAAGTTTGCATTGGTAACAAGCAAAAATCAGACATCATACAAAAGCTTTAATCATGAAAGCAATTATAGGTTATGGATTCACGCTCTTAACCAGCCGCCATGACCAAAGCAGCTAGCATATATAGTTTTTTTCTCATTGGACACATAAATAAACATTAAGAATTTCATCCAGATGCTAAACAGGACTGTGAATCCTTGAAGAAAAAAATTTGTTACTCTTTGTGCTAATCTCCTTTCACCGCTAAAATGGGCCTTGGGAGTTCTTTGTTAGCAAGCTGTGCCAAGGCAGAGAGTTGTCACTCGAGAATTCATTTGAATATTGTGAAATTTAATATATGTAATGGGTACTGTGTATTTATTTTTGTGTATATCATACAACACAAGTGCACATGTACATGGCATGAGTGTGTTTGGAGAGTAGAAACCATCATTTTAGGATGGTTTCCTCTATTGCTGTTCATCTTGCTATTTAAATCAAGGTCTCACTGAACCTGAAACTCATTGACTGAACTAGACTGTCTGGTTCCACAGATTAGCCTGTGTCTATCCCTCCCTACTATATACTTCTTGGTATAGGTGGATTTTTCTGTCCCACCAGCCAGTTATAACTGCAGGGAGATTTATTAATTATGAAATCTCAGCTCATATAACTTTACTTAACCCATTTCCATTAACCTATGAATTGCCATGCGACTCATGGCTTTACCTGTTATCCAGCATGCTGCCTCTGAGTCTTTCAGCAATCCCAACTTTCTTCTTCCCATCATCCTCTGTGTCTGGCTATCCCACCTTGCTATCCTGCCTTGCTCATAACCACTTAACTTTTTATTAAACCAACAAGAAGGCACCTTGGCAAAGACACATTTTCACAGTGTACAAAAAAAGATTATTCCGTAACATGTCCTCTTTTGCCTAAATAAAAGGAAAGGATTTAACTCTAACACTGTAAACTATACATAATAAGAACCATTTTCAGAAGTATTGCATTCACAATCTCCAGTCCATTTTTGTCTTGCAATTTCAGAGAAAATACTCCGTTATTTATTCTATCTTGGTGAGTCTAAAATGTTGTACATAATTTACCTTCTATCATAACTAAAGAAAACTGTATCTAGTATTTAACTCAATCAAAGACCCAAGGAGGATAAAATATGACTTGAGTAAACAGCAAGTGCAGAGCAAACAATCTCCAAAACTATAGAATATTTTCTTATAGCAATATACACACAATGAGCACATATATACACAATTAAAAGATTATCAAACAATTACAGAAAATGTTTGGCTTAGCCAATAAGAGAATAGTAATAGCAAACTCAGACTTTAAATATTTAATGTGACCAAAGGAGGAAGAAGCAGCATTGCAGAATGCCAGATGCATAACAGGGAAAGCAAAGAGAGAGGATAGTGTAGACTGAATTCAGTGGTGGTTTCTTTCACTGTGGTAAGCAACGAAAGCTTTAGTGTATGAGCCAATAGTTTATCACAGTTTTAAATATTCAACTCTTCAATATGTGGAGTAGAAAACTGAGCAAAAAGTTGTAAGAATGAGAGCACTATGAGGAAACGGAGGAAAGAACAAAGGTCCTCTACCCAATTAACTCAAACTTCTCTGCAAATAGAGGGAAGCATATAAATTCCTAGATAAACTTTGAAATTATCCACCCTTCAGATTCTCAACCACCCAGTGGACTCTCCTTTACTGCTGAGACATCTTGCTAAATGAAATTAAGAAGTTTTTGATAAATACAGGTCAAATAAGCCTAGTAACGTGGAGTTTTATATAGAAGAAAAATTCTAAGAACCTAGCTACCTCAAAGTCTCAGGATGTTTCTAAATGGAGTGATGGATGTAGACTATCCTTATGGACAGCTTCATGGAAGAGTAAGGTAAATCTTCCAGATGAAAATAGCTGAGTATGAAGAACCTACAGATCTGCCTGGAGTCTCAGAGTAAATAGGTAACTTGCTGAATTTGAGAACTAGGCAGAGTCTCAATGGTCATGTGAAGTCCACGTTGTCTGTGCGTTGCAAGGAGCCACATGGCCCTGCTTCCTTCCATTCTAAAACACTTTCCCTCAGAAAAGACATACATATATTTTGTGAGAAAAATAATTACAGACAACTGAGCCCCTGCTAATGTTCATCCCATTTGAACCATGAGTTCAAAAGGGGAAGAAAGTGAATGCCCACCTTAATATTCCAGCAGACAAACTAAATCTGTAACAGTGTAGGAGATTCTGAGAGTATCAGCAGTTAAGTGCAAATGAATTTCCTTATTGGATCTAAAATGAATAACAAAAAGTAAAAAGAGGGAATATGTATACAGTATTTGTCCTTCCATAGTGACTGTATTTTAACTAGATTCTGTCTAAGCTATATAAAATGATTAGTACAAAGACTGTGCTAACACAACTGGGCATGGGGGTAAAAATACCAAGAAATATGTTAATCTCATGACTAATGTATCTGTAGAAATACATGTATGGATTTACAAGAGCAAAAAATAGAAAAAAATTAATGTTCATTGGCTTGACATTTAATTATTTCTTTAGTAAGATTATGAACTGCATCCTTTGTAGGAACAGCGGAATTTGATTTCTGCAAGTCTTATAAACAGGGGCAGCCAGCAGCTCCAGAACCTCATCCAGGTACATGCATGATGTAAAACGTAATTTAACAGAATGCGTAACCTCAAAGTAATACTTTTAGTTGAGTACATGGAAAGAAATGACCGTCTCTTCCCTTGGTATTTCCAACTGCCTGGCTACAACAAGATGTGACATGACAACTTCTGTCTGGGGGTTGCACCCCACTTAAAGCGAAAGGGAAAATCATTTTATAAAACAGAAGGACATGAAAGTTACCTCCAGACAGTTTCTAATGTAGAACAGCCATCTTTTCATTCCAAGTACCACTTACTTGTATCATTACTCTCAGTAATTACAACTCATGTTTGATTACTATGAGAAACTTTTCGTTAAGAAACATGCAACTCTAAGATCTGTAAATGATACACTGCTTGCAATGCCTTGGAATGTTTCGCAATATTAATAGCGATTCTTTCAGAGTTGAAAAGTTTTAAAAATGGAACCACTCCTGGTCACTCTTTTGTAGCTCACAGTTTAGGAGGTTTTAAAGCAAACTGCCTCTCTCGCTATTGCTAATTAGCATAACAATTTCAAATATTCAGATTTAATTACAATTTGAAATATTCTTTAAAATAAACAGATGAACTCTACACAAAATGAAATGTGTGGTAAAGCAAAACTACTTTAAATGGCCATTTACACGGCAGGTCATCGAAATGAGCTTTCTTATTATGAATTATCTGAGAGGAATGGGTAGATAATATTCATAAGCACCTATGACACCCTGTGCATTCCAGAATGAAAACAGTGGGAGGGCTGTACTGTGACCAAAGCAACCTCTAGAAAAGACTCAAAACTTCACAAAATTACTAAAGGATTAAAATGAGTGGAGCTGAATTTAGAATTATATATTGCATTGGTTTGACACTTTAAATTGATTAAAGGCAGAAAAGAGAAAGAAAACAAATTTAATTTTTCAAAACCTGATCAAATAAAATATTTCTCAACCTGTTATTTATGCTGTACATCTTTAGAAATACCATATAAGTTTTAGTTAAATTAGCACCTTTCTGGTTACTAAAAAACTGTCACAATCACAAATATAATTAAACATAATAATGTACATCTTTTAAAAAATACAAGTTATTGACAAATATATGAAAAAAATGTTCAATGTACTAGCCATTGTAAAATATAAATCAAAGCTACAAAATGGCTACTATAAAGAAAATGTTGATGAGAATGTAGGAAATGTGGCTGTGATGGAAAGTACACCTGATTTTAAATTCTAATACTGAGTCAGTGATAAAAAACAGCATGATGCTGCCACAAAAATAGACACATTGATCAATGCAATAAATTCTAGGACTCAGATATTAGTCCACCCACCTACAGCCACCTGATTTTTGATAAAGTTGCCAAAAAGATGCATTGGAATAGAGATAGCATCATTAACAACTGGTGTTGAGAAAAATGGTTATCTGGACATAAAAGAATGAAGAATTTCTTTTTCATCCTGCTCACGGATCCGTTCCATACTGATCAAAGACTTCATTGTTACACCTGAAACTCTGGAATTTCTAGAAGAGCTGGGCTTATGCTTCAAGACATAGCTCAAGTAGGAACGTTGTGAAAAGGATTCTGGAGGCCCAGCAAATAAGGCCAAAAATAGTTAAGTGGGACTTCATGAAATTAAAAAGCCTCGGCACTCCTCGTTAATTAATTTCTCTTGGTCTGTGGGTGGTAGCATGTTATTCCTTTGCAACTGACTGAGGCCCTCTGCATATATGTTGCAGCTGTGTGGCTTGGTCTTCGTGAGAGACTCCTAACAATGGGAGCAGGGGCTGTCTCTGACTGTGTTGCCTGCTTTGGGGACCCATTCCTCCTACCAGATTGACTCATCCAGCCCTAAGAGAAGAGAAGCTAGTGTCCCTGCAATTTGATATACCATGGCCATGGGAGGCCTACCTGTATTTGAAGAGAAACAGTGGAGGAGGAGTGAATGGGATGGAGGGGATGGACTGGGAAAAGAGGACTGAGGAAAAACTTTGATTTGGATGCAAAAACGTAAACAAACAAACAAGCAAACAAATGAACAGCAGCAAAAAGCTTCTCTTCTGCAAAGGGCACTGTTGTTAATAGCTGGAGAATCCACAGAATGGGAGGGAAATCTTTACCTGCTGTACATACAAGGAACTCAAACAGTAAATACCAAGAAAACACTGTCAGTGTGATGTGAGAATTATCATGCTACTACACTGTTTAGGGAATTGTTACAATTCTTCGGCTGTTGAACTGTGGATCTCAGGAGGAGCAAACACCCACAAGAAGGTCTCATCACAGTGGAAATGGAAAAGATATCATGTCTGTTTGAACTCCAGACTCACAAAAAGTGATTTGATCACAAAGTGTCCATTTATTCTCAGTTAGGTTTTTTTCCTTCAAAATTTCTGTTATAATCAAGTCATGAACAAAGGTGTGGTAACTAATTCAAAGTGCCTATGCAGTTTCTTGCATCTTGTACATGTGTAACCAATATTAAAATAATATTATAATAACAATAAAAACCAGCCCAACTGTGGACCTTGCACTGCAGTTTCATTTTGTTTGGTTGGTTTTTACTTGACTGAACTGAGGTCCATAGAAAAGAATACTTTTTATATTTTTTGAGATATAATTTGATTGGAGGACATAATGTTTGTGAATTTTTGAATGCATGATAGTAATTCAACAAGTACATGCAGAATAAGAATTAAACCAGCATATTAAGCATCGTCTTTTCAGACATTAATGTTTCTGTGTACTAGGAATTTCATACTCCGCTGGTCATTTTGAAAGATATTGTAGATTGTTTGACCCAATAATTACCCAACTATGTTAAAGAAATACCAGAAGTAATTCCTCCACTCTAACTGTGCTTTGGTACAGCTATTCAGCTTCTTGTCTTCGCCCTTACCTTCTCTCCTTTCCAGTTTCCAGAGATAACTCTTCCATTTCATTTTCCTACCAATACTAGTCTATTAGCTTACACAAAGGAGCAAGAACTTGTGATGTAATTCATGCTGATAAAAAATATGAGATTTCATGTCTTGTGTCCAAACAGTATTCTGCTGTGCAACTGCATGACAGTTCTATACCCAGTCTAGTACTCATGGACACTTTTGCTGATTCGAACCACTGTGAAAAACATTTAATGAAAGGTATCTTTGGAGTATAGTGATTTCAATTTCTTTAGATATATACCCATACTGGAATTGTTAGATCATGTGATACTCCTAGTTTCTGAGGGATTGCCACATTGTTCTTCACAATGGATGCACTAATTTACATCCCCACTAACAGTGTATGAGTTTACTTGAAAGGAGTATTTTTGAACCAGTAATATATATTGAATTTTCTGCATAATCCTCATATAAACCCTACCATGTAGCAACCATCAATTTCTTCACCATCTAATAAGGAAAGTAATACTTTAAAGTAGATACAAATAGATTTATGTATTAACTCTTTGTGCTTGTTGCATAACAAATCACCACTTGAGGCTGGTGATCTAGGGAAAGGGGTTAAACTATTGAGTATATGAACACATTTCTACACAGAGTCTGAGAGCTTCATAATAATGCACTGTGCACAAACTTTTATTGGATTGTTTGTATGTTATTGGGTTGTTACTGTTCAGTAAAATCTTAACAACCCAATAAAAGGTTACATGAAGATGTCAAATGCTGGAGCTTTGATTTGAGACTTGCCATTCTTGGGCACTGTAAAAATGAGTTTCTATTCTTTACAAATAACCAGTCCGTGATACTCACTTATAAGAGGACAGATGGATGGGAAAGATCTTTAAGTTTGAGTATGTTCATGTTATAAAATAGGTTTTGGATATCTTGAACTTTCAGTGCCTTCCTAGAAAGAAGAAAGGAAGGAAGAAGAGGAAAGGGAGAAGAGTGGGGAGAGAAAAGAGCACAGAAATTTATTTCTGCACTACCATTTACTGCTTTTTCAGGAATCCTTCAGTTGTTCGCCTACAGATTTATCCAAGGATATTTCAATAGACATGTTCCTCAGCCTCTGTTCCAATTCTCATTGTTCATCCTCAATACAGCTTCCTCTATACAGGCTGGAAGTTGAGAAGACTTGAGAGTATGTTAACTTTCAATTCACTTGTTATATGTGCCCTGCTGAATTCTAATAATTCTTGGATAGAGTCTAATAATGCTGTCTTTGGGATCAGTGTTTTGATTCAGTAATGTTTTGGAAAGGAAAAACAGCTCTATTATTAGTCTATGATTTGAGAGATCCGTGACTAAGTTTTGTGCATTTTTATTTACTTGGAAATCTTAATGCACTAAATTCAAGACAGTTCCTATAATCAGATGAGAAAAAAGTTTATAAAATTAAAAATTATTATCAAGACCCTACAATATTTTTAGAGGCATAAATATATAGGCTAACAACCAAACAAAACAGTACAACCAGAAAAAAAACCTAACTAATATAGCAATTATTCAGTCATTTTAACAATAATAATCAAATATTATATGCAAGGTACCATGATGGGAAATATGGGATAAAAGGATACACAGTGGCCTGAGAACCTAAGTAGTTTAAAGTCAAATTAGAGATATATTAACCTTTCATTAATTCCTGTAAAACAAGATGTGTCACTGCCTTATGAATTTTTATCAAACTAACTATTTTGAGAGCTGAGTAAAGAAGGACCATTATTGGTTATGGAAACACAAAGTACAGGAAGCATATCATTGGTTTTGGATGGGCCAAGATGAAATATGGAGATTTATGATAAAATCAAAGCAAAACGTACATGCATTGCTATTTTAGGAAAATGTAATGTTACAGAAATAGAAGGTAAACTTTGGTCACAGTCAGTGTGAGCGAAAAGTTGTACTCAGATGGCAAAGGTCATTCATTCATTTGTTCAACTGAGACAAATGCACAAAATTTTATGTCCTGATCATCATACTTGGTAATACAATAGAAAGGAATATCAGACATGTTCCACCATTATACAGCAGATAGACCTAAAGAAAGACGTGTGTGTGTGTGTGTGTGTGTGTGTGTGCGTGTGTGTGTGTGTGTAGTGAACAGGAATCTGGTTCATAAGGAGGGGTAAGGTTGTGAGAGAAAGCAGTTCTTGGGAAGAGCTATTTTGAAGGCGTAAGTCATAAATAATCCCATACCAGTTGGGATTCAAAGGGGTATTTATTTTAAGGATAAAACTTACCCTTAAAACAGTCAGGAAAAGGAGCCTAGTTGCCGGAAGCAGAGCCGGAAGCCAGAGAGCGAGCAGAGGGCAGTTGATGCTTTTTTAAAGAGAGAAACCACACCCCAATGGGCTGGTAACTCAATGGCTATTGGCTGAAGGAGCAGAAGGAGCTCCCGCAGCACTTCCCCCTTTTGTTTAAGTAAGAGAGTTCTAAACCTATTATGAAATTATATA
>LOJH01043524.1:0-13977 GCA_001685095.1 Ellobius talpinus
TCCTCCTTCTTTCTTCAGAGCTCTCAGAGCCGGTTTTCAGGGAAGAGTACGTTTTCTCCTCACACTTTTTTCTCACTTATGGCATAACTGGGTCCTCTGCTGCTCTGAAAAAAAAACTTTATAGAGAGATATAGCATAAGCCTCTACTCTGCCAGGGAGTTACAGATACTGACCTCCTTCCAAAGGCACAGAGCAGAAAGCAAAAGCTGGGAGGAGACTGCAACAGAGAAACCTGGCAAATGCCTCCATATCCAGCTGTTCAGGAACTGAGGTTGCATCTGCATGCTGGATATAGTACAGTGGAAATGACATTTCTCTGTGTTACTCCCTTCCAGCAACTTATAATCTTCATTTATTCATGGCTGAACATCAGGTAAATTCTACTTGGGGAGTATAGTCCAAGACTCTCAAGATGATGAGATCAAGGCATGTTGGAGCAATTGCAATAGGGGCAGACCTGGAGACATGGTGATGGTGTGCAGTGAGTCTCTTGGAAGAAACCCTGGGACAAAACGAGATTAAATGTGAATGCAAATGAACTGTAAGGAATATGGAGTTTAGTTACTAATGCATCAGCATCCATTCATTATTCTGACAGAGCTGTCATTTGCTCAGAAGGTAATAAGTAGTAGGAGGGCAGACTGTGTGCAGAGTGTATTGGAACTCCTAGTCTTGTATTCATCGTGTTTTATAGAAACTATTCTAGAATACTTTATTCAGTTTTTAAACTGTGCACATAAAACACATTTATAAGCACTGTGTCCTTAGAAGTATCCTATTTGTGTTAGATTTTTTGGGATTTATCTCAACTTTAGACACATATCTAGCTGTTCAGAATTAGTACACCACATAATGCAGTCACCATCAAGAACCCTTAAGATTTATTTCCAGGGACTGGAGAGATGGCTCAGAGGTTAAGAGCACTGATTATTCTTCCAGAGGCCCTGAGTTCAATTCCCAGCAACCACATGATGGCTCACAACCATCTGTAATGAAATCTGGTGCCCTCTCCTGGCCTGAGGGAACCCATGCAGACAGAATACTGCAAACAAAATAAATAAATAAATCTTTAAAAAAAAGATTTATTTCCATAGTCATTCCCTGCCATTTACAAACATCTGTTCTGCACTATTGATGAAAGTAGTGCTGGGGATAAAACAATGGTGAAGTCCTGGTTTAGAGAGCTCCACTAGCCGTAGAGGAGAAAATACAGGGCTGCACACAGCATCCAAGAAGTAGCCAAAGTCATAGGGCTCACTGCCTTTCTTTCCCCATCAGCTCATTCATTAATTAATATTCATTTTGATAATGACTTGAAAGTATAATTTTGGTGTAGACTACCACGTGGGTTGTATTAGTGAAGAGCACAAACCAGTGTCCCCACCCTTGTGGAACTTTCAGCCTCTGAAAATTGAGCAAGGCCTCCTTACCTTTCACTGAATCTGAATTCATACAGATGTCACTGTTGCAAGTTAGCTGTTAGACATAAAGTCACCTGTGAGTGCATCTGGTGCTTACCCTCATGTCAGCAAAACCTGTTGCCTAGCAACACCTTCCTGTTGTTCTGATGTCATTAAGGTGACTCAGCTTCTGTCCCACTGGGTTTAAGACTTCTGCAAGATCAGGGCTCAAGTCCAAGTCCTGGTTGTGATCACAACAGCCATAAGTCACACTGAGTCTCAGTTTTCTCACGTATAAAAGACAATAGTGTTTTATTTTATACATTGCTGTAAAGATCTAATACACCTTGTATCAAATGACCAGGTAAGGATTGAGAAGACAGCTCATTCTAATCTAATAAAAATATTTCACTAAACCCAATCTCTTACTCTAGTGAGCTGTCCAGTCTTTGCACATAGCCACACACTGACATTTGCTTTCCATTAAAATGGTGGTGTTACTTGTTCACCGTCACTTATGAGAAGTCCTTAATGCAGAATGGAATCCTGGATTCTAAGCCTTTACAAAATAGCACACCCCCATTCATATTTCCTGTGCATTCATAATACACAGCCCCCAACCCCCAGAAGCATTCAGGAACATCTCTGCAGAATCTCACGACTAATTATTGTGCCTACAATCACACAATTAATTAATCACTGCTGTGGAGTTTATGAATATTCATACCCTGTAAGATAGATAGAGATTGACAGGTCCTGTCTTCATCTCTGATCAGGTTTGACCATTAAAACAGTTTCAAGGAACTATGGGTAAGATGTACCTTAGCCGGTCCTTTGCCATTGTACCATCATAATGAGGCCATTTGGGGTCCTAAGCCATTTATTTCCAGCATGGGAACATTTTATCTTTATAAATATACTTCAGAAATCTTTCAAGTCACTGACCTCCTAGACCTTGAACCACATTCTGCATTGTTTTGCTTTTCATTCATTTAAAAATCATGTTTAGTCTGGGAGTTATCAACTGCTGAACACTTGTATAAGTATTAAACTTAGTTTCAAAATGCCTTGTTTTGAATATTATCCTTTTTTTAGTGTTGGATGATACTCAGGAATTGCATTACCTATTTTCACCCATTATGATTCTTAGTGGTATGTCTTCTTTTAATATGTTTTCCCTCTGGTTTTGATGAAATTAATGTGTCAGAAATTTTAAAAATTATCTTTATTTCATGTATCAAAATCTGAAGAAAAAAATGTAGGCTTTTCATTTTTAAAAATATCATTTTTATCCAGTAGAGGGAGTCAAGTACAACCAAATGTAGCCCGGAGCGATAGTTAAAGCTAAAGTAAATACAGATTTTATTTTGTGGATTCAAGATGCATAAGTGTACAATTTGTAAATATGTGCACATAATGTAAACCTCAGTACAACCTAACTCTCTCTTTGTGGAGCGACTACAGAGATTTTTAGCTGCATAAACATATAATAATAGTCTGTATTCTTGTGTTTACCTACCTAACTAGCTGTTTTAATTTCCTTTTAATATGAAGTGTAACAGGATGTGGACATAAATAAACTTGAAACATGTTTATTATTTGATTTTATTTTTATTCTTTGCGTATGTTACTTCCTGATCACAGTTTCCCCTACCTCCACTTCTCCCAGTTTCCACTCCCACACCTCCCCTCTCCCTGAGATCCACACCTCCTCCGTTTCCCTTCAAAAACTATAAACAAATAAAAGAGCAGGCTCCCAGGGATATCAACCGAACAGAAACATGCTTATTTTTAAGAGGTATTAAGTAAAACAAACATCCTTTAATTTTCTAAAGAAGTAAAAATATTGAAACCCTAAACTATAGTCATATCAAATTTTAATTTTAAATTTATGACATCATTGTCCAAGAAATTATTATGAAATCTTAAGATGAAAAAATCTTCATGGACCTTAAGCGGCCTGGTGCTGGCTGGAGGAAGGCCCTGTCCACTTAGGGAAAAACCAGCAGCTCTTCTGGCTTTGCCTCGCTGCACCTGGTCCTCCTTAAGGTTAGTCTGCTTGATTTTGCTGTACTGATACATATGAGCAGTTTCCTTAGCAAATCTGGTGATCAGGGAAGTCCAAAGCACATGCTTGGTTCCAGGTCAAAAGTTCATCCACCCCAATAGGCAGATGGACTGTAAAAATCTACTCTGTGCCATCTGCTTGACGGACTGTTTTAATTTCTGATGCCGTATACCCAGGCTCTTCACCTCTGCCCTTTTATGCAACAGTGCCCACTCCAGCCATAGGCTGCTCCTCTGCCCAGTGAACTGTAGTGATGGTGGATGCTCTTGTCTGGTAAGGTCTGAGAGGATTAAACGAGACAGAAGTTTGCATATTTGAGGAGTTGGCTTTATTTTCTAAATAATGTATTTGGCCAGCAGTAGGATATACTGGATTAGCCTTGATGTAGTAAGGTCTGACCCAGAAGGAAGGCATGGCAGATTAAACTTTCCTTTAGCAATAAGCCAATAGCCCCCAACCACCATAAACCCTTAGCACTACCTCAAATTAATAGCTGGGAAATTGCACCCCTTCCCTTAGACACCAAAGATGTAAGCAGTAACGTTTTAGGTATGAACCGGAGTTATTACCTTTAACTTGCAGCCTAGGTAGTCTTTGGGGTGCAGCATGCTGTTCTGCTTATCCAGTATCGATGTGAAAAGGCTTGGAGTTGCCTTGTGCCTGTGTCCTACTGTGTGAGCACTGTGTGTGCTCTGTGTCCCCAGACATGCCATTCTGCTGGGAGCCGCAGAGCCCATATGATGCAGCTCACCTTTAAAGGACATTAGAGGGTCCTCGGAGGGTGCCCTTTAGACAGGGAGCCCCACTGTTACTGTGCTGTGCGCTCCTTTCTTCTCTTTCATTTTAAACATTGCCAGTAACCTCTCCCAGGCACGCTGTGCCCTCACTCAACACTCAGGATTGCGAGTAATTCCATCAGGCCAGCCTTCTTCATTTGTTTTAATCTGATGTAGTCCACTATTTCGGATGGCCTTGTGATATCAGTAGAAATTCATTTTTTACCCTGATGTCTAATGGTAAAGTGTAACATCATAATATCAATAGATCGTGGGAAAAAACATTCAGATTGTCAATGCACAGCCTTAGAGGGCGTGAAAAAGAATTTCAGGAATTATTGAATTATAAGGACTTTTACTAGGTTTGAATTTTGTGAGAACAAGGCAGGAAGGAGGCAGAGGGAGTAGGCTGTCTGCATTCCTTCCCTCATTTGCTCAACTGAGAGATTTCCTGGTGTCAGAATGGTACACAACACGGTTGGTCTCTAAGGGCCAGAGTAAATTTTCAGATCCTTTCACTTTTCAGGCAGTGATTGACTCAGGCAGAGAATTGGCAAGTTCACGCTTCTGTTTTCAAAAACAAATACTGCTTATTATTTTTAATGAAGACTGAGAACAAGCAAGGTTTTCTTCTCAAGACAAACTGAGGTACAACAGAAGAGTTAATGTGGATGATATAAGTTGGGAGACAAATTTCACCCAGGCTATAATGGGGGCTGTAAGGAGCTGGACTTTAAAGCCAAACCACAAGGTGGGATTACATCCACTGTGACTCAGGAATTTAGACAGGGACAGGCAGGTAGCAAAGCTGGCTTATAAAGACGGCACTGCTTCATTCATTGATAGAATACACAGAAGGCATCTTTGAAAAGGAAGACGGGGAAGGAGATAGAGGGAAAATGTTCTTGGCAGAGGAAAGTGTGGTGGCAGAAGACCCTATGGCTTTTGTAGCTTAGACTACTACAATGAAAAGAATCATTCAGCAAGAAAACCACTGGTTGTAGCAAGTAGGGAGAGGGGAGCTTGCCTGGTGGTGGCAGATGTGCAGATGACTGGAATCTTAATGACCTCTGGGGGACAGCACAGCCTACCTTTACCTGTTAGATTTTAGTTTTTCTATGTTTTTTTCTTCTTTTCATTTTGAGACAGGATCTCACGCTGTAGCCAAGACTGGTTTGGCACTCATTATGTAACCTACACTAGCCTTAAACTGGCAACGATCCTCCTCCCTCAGTCTCCCAGCTGCTGGGCTTACAGGCATGAGCACCATTTCTAACTCCCATGCTTTACATGGCATTTTTTAACTTATCGAAAGTGCAAATCGGCAGTAATATAATAGTAGTAATTATTAATTATATGCTGTTTGTTTATACTATATATAATTATTACTTATTACTATTTATTCGCCATTTAAGGGAGAATTAGAAAACTCTGATAGCAACAGCTGTGGTTTAGAAGTCATGGCTTTGGGTCTTGAAAGCCCTACTTTTTGAAATTTCTGAGAACATACTGACTTTGGGTCAGAGTGGAGCACACTTGGGCCACTTATACATAGGGAGCCAGCTCACTGCTACCACTTGCTTCAGTTTAGTTTTATGTGATAAATAATTGAAAACAAGTCTTAAAAGACTGTGGTTTATTAGTTTTAAATCCTACAGACTAAGAATTTCACAGTTTGAAGCATTGATTTTTAACTCAGCAGATGAACTGCAGAAAATGAAGCTACTTTTTAATTGCATTTATTATAGTTCTCCTGTATGAAAATGTCCAGGAAAAAATCATTTTGGAAATTTAGGATATAAAGGAAAAAGGAACAAAAAGTTGCAGTATTTTTCTTGGCAGTCGTTCATTTGTTGACTCATCTGTGTGTTTATTCAATAAGTACGTCGGGTTAAGGACTCTTTGAGTGATGGGTGTATGCCAGAGACCTTCAGGGTGATGACTAGCTAGACAAGATACCTGGGCAGTGTGCAGATGGCATCAGCATAATGAACCTTATCTGGGAGGAGGTAAGATTATGTGGCAGTGTGTACCAGGGATGGCAGTGTGGCTGGAGTTCAGAGACAGGCTGAGCGCTGAAGGAGAAGGAGGAGTGCATGGAGCCGGGTAGTGCAATTGGCGCATCTTTAAGTAGGCTATGATGACGTGCCTTTCTGAAAATTTCTCCCTTGCAATCACTGTATCGCAGGACAGAACTGTGTGCAAGGCTCTTGATGCAAATCCTCATGGAGTTCTGTGGGGAAGCAGTGCTCAGTTGTGTCTCAGCAAAGGCAGTGTGCATAGTGCTGGGGTGGGAACACCGAACACCAAGTAGATGAAACCATTTCTCATTATTATGGTTTGCAGCTCTCTGATGGGATTGATGCTGAATATTTCATGCATTTATTTGTTATTTGTCCTGGTTCTTGATATGTATGTATACACGTTCTTGTGTTTGCATAGGTGTATGTGTGTATGTGTGTTGCCAGATATATTGATTTTTGTGTCTTCCTAAGATATACTCATCACTTTTTCTTGAGGAACGAGGGTCTCTTGTTGATTCTGCTAGACTGAGTGGCTGAAAAGTGCCTGCAATTTGCCAGCTCTGGAACACAGGCATAAGCCACCACACCTGCCATTTGGCTTGGGTGCTGGGAATTGAGCTCAGGTCCTTGTGAGGCAAGCTCCTTACCAAGTAAGTCAACTCCCTAGCCTCATGCTGGTCCTTGGTGCTCATGTCTTTCCCACTATGTATCCATTCCTAGACTTACATCTTATTGACCTTGCCATTGATCCCCAAACACTCTAGAGAATAATACTGGTCTTTCTCATATTTGTTAATTTTTTTTATATTTCTGATTATATCTTATCTTTTTTAGCATTAAGTTTTTTTAGCATAAAAGGTCTTGTATTTCTATCATTGTTTTTGCTTTGAAGATTTTCCATAAGAAAATGATATATTCACCTAAATGGTTTCCTAAATCTTTTAAATTTTGTGTTCTGTATCTTTACATATGATATAATCCAAATGGAGTTTATTGGGATGTCCGTGTGACATATCTACATTGTCTGGATTATTTGGGGGGAATTTAGCTGGTTTTCCTCTCTGCACATTCAGTATTTGTATATATTTCCTTTGTCACTTACTACATTCTTCTGCGTACTGGTACCTTCTTTCACTCTGTCTCCTTTTTGCTCATACATCTTTACATCCTTACATCTTTGGCACGTGGCTTGTCTCTTTTTCTTCCTTTCTTTTTGTAACTTTGCCTTTACAACTATTTAACCATGTCTAAATGTACGGTTCAGTAACACCATGAATGTTTACCATGATGTTATAGAACCATCAACACTATGCATGACTAAATGTTTCATCAGTCTCAATTGAAACCCCTTACCTATCAAGAAATAACCCTGAGCCTCACAGTGATTGAAATCACAATGCACTTGTGAACACCTGATGTAATTACTACCACCCAATCTACAGCTCTCCCACAAAGTCTATACCTGTAATTGTTTGTATATAAGTACAGTATTATTTTATTTTAGTTTGAATATGGTTTTTACTTTTTAACTGGGACAAACTAAGAATGCATATATTTGGAGCACAACATGACACTTTTAATACATGTAGGAAATGAGTAATGATTGGACCAGAGTAATTGGCATGTCCGTCACCTCAGATATTTCTTTTTATTGAGAACTGTGGCATTGTTTTAAATGCTTCTCATAGTTTATCTGAGATGCTGGGAGTCATGGCTCTATCACTGCCCATTCACCCAAGCCTGGCATTAGTATTGTTTCTTTTCTCATTGAAAAATATCTGAAAAACAAAAGCAGCTTAAGGAAGGTAGAGTTTGTTTTGTTTGGGTTCATAGTTTGAGGCTACAGTCCATTGTGGTGGGAAAATGTGGTGGAGAGATCTTGGCTATGGTTTTAGGCACATATGGCAACTCTAGTCAAGAAACAGACGAATCTGGTGTTTCAGTAGTCTCCTCTGTGAGCAGTCAAGGAAACAGTCCAGAGTCATACTGCCTGCTTTCTGGGTGGGTCTTCCTTTCTTCCTACACTGAGACCACTCTGTTACTTTGCTCACAGACATGCTCAGAGACATCTCTCCTAGGTGGATCTCCATCCAATCAAGTTAGCCACCCAGAGTAACCATCACACTATCATCCCAGATTCACTTACATTTTTCTCTCCTGTCTGCCATTCCCTTGTCCTGCTGGTCCTCTGCCACTCTGAGTCCTCTAGTCTGTACTCACTTTCTACTTACCACTGGCCCCACCCTGTTCAGGTCTTTACCACTGGTCACAGGAATTATTGCCTGGTTGATCTCCTCCCTCTTCTTTTCCCATTCTTCCTCCATTCTGGCCTCACAAGTATTCCCATACCACTTCTCTACCTTGAAGTCTTCTTGAAGCTTGTGACCTTTGGGATAAAGTCCAGATTCTGTAGAAGGCCTTCAGAGCCCACAGCTCTTCCTTTACATTAGTTGTCCTCTCCCCTCTGCGCACGCACACACCCCCACACAAACACACACACACACACACACACACACACACACACAGAGTTACACAGGTCTGTGCATATACACTCATGGAATACACTGTCGGCAAGTTTATGGTCCATTTACACTGGCTTACATTCACACTGACAGTTTCTCAATCCTAGTCACGGTGCTCTGTCTTTGCTTATGCCTAGAAATGTCTCCTGACCCGCTTACCCACTACCTCGAGCTAGTAGTGCTCTGATTTCTCCCTGCACTGTTACCTCCTGCATCTTAGAAGTCATACTGCTGCAGTGCAACTAAATAATCTACTCTCTAAGACATCTATGATGAGACAGTTTATTTCACAGCCCACACTACACGGTACAGCCGATATTCCCAAGCGCACTTCATACATATCCTGATATTTGTTTAAGAATGATGGAAGTGGACAGAATTTTCTAAAGTGATTTCTCACAATGTCCCTTTTTATTGACCTTAGCTGAGACCCTTTGCCTCTCCTCATCCTCTTGTTAAACAGAATAATTCAGTGGCTTGTACAGGGAAGAAGTCGCTCTTTCCCAGCACCCTTCACGTTGGAATGGACCATTAGTGTGCATCGCACTGCCTCCTTTTTGCTTCGTTATGGTGACTGTTAATTGAGCTTGTCTATATTGCACTATCTCTACACAGGCCACTTCATTGTAACCCATTTCCTAGTAATTGGCTATGTACCTTCTCTGAAATGCGGGTTTTCTTTGAGCTTGGAAAATGCGTGAGGCACACATGAACTCTTTCACAGAACTTTTGCTGCCATTACAAATAAAGATCAAAAACTCTTGCCCTGAAAGCCGAACTCCAGGCATTTAAGTCATGACTGGAAACCCTCAGGAGAAGATAAGAAATGAATTCAGCATAAGAGATGCCAAATCAGAAGAAGGAAATGTAACTCTTTGTCATTATTAAATGAAGACTTCATTGTGTTGTGGTGTGAAAAAGCATTCGTTTCTTCCCTAGGAGATGACTTGAAATTCATTCCCCTGAAGAGCAAGTTAGAAGGGTCTGGTGGTTACATTTTAATGCAATATTACAAATGGAATAAAGCCAATATTTAAGATTTGGCTCAAATGTGTATATAACCTCACATAAATAGGTGGAGATAGCAGAAATAATAGGACCATGCATGAAATATCTGCACTGTCTGTTCCCATCATTTATGCCCAGACTCCTCAAATTTGTATTGCATGACCAGCGCAATGAGACTTGAATATCTTGAGCATTTGATTTTTAGTGACTCTGTTACTAGAATGTCAGCATCTATTGCAGTATCTTTTCAGCTGCTTTTACTGAGTTCTAGAAAGAGATTGATGAACAACTAAGTAGATGTTATTGCAAAACTAACCATGTAAAAGTGGTACTCAAGGGCTCTATTCAAGGTTTGCATGAATCTTGCCAGTTAACCCAATATGGATTAATTCAAGCCTTAATTAATCAGCAGGTACTTATTGAGTACTGTGTGTCTAGGACATTGATGGACATGGGAAATCCATTGCACCCAGTAATACAAGCCACCACTTATGAAATAATTTGAATGAATTTTGTGATCAATTCTGAACCACTGCATTATGGTAAAAGGAGAACTCTAAAGGAGTGAAGGTGAGAATTCTTCCTGTTGGTCACCTGAATAGTATGCAACTCCTTGGACTTGTATCTCTCTTGCCCAGCATCTCATAACACTCATTGCCTTTGGAGAAATGGTCCCCAAAAGGTCTACACTGTACTGTCTTTTTGTTTATATTATTTGGATTTTTTGTCTTATCCATGTGTTTCTTGTTGACAAAAATTAAAACAATAAAAATGAATTATTAAGGTGTGTGACTCGGGATCTATGTAATAGAAAAGCCGCTGAGTCAGCAATTGTGGAGAGGTAGTGATGGAGTCAGAAAAGAGACTACAGAAAGACAGAAGTGCTCAGAGCATCAGTGTTAAGGATGGGATGTACCAGGAAGCAATAGCACAGGACCACATGGAGACCTGCAGAAAGGAGAAGCCATCTTAGTTGCTAGAGTTTTGGAGTCAGGCTGTCTAGACATGAATTCTAACTCTTGTTACCTGCTCACTGGACCTTCTTAGACACACAGTCTCTGAACTGCAGTTTAGCTACCTGCCTTGTGCGGAGACTCTTCAAATGGGCATGTTGATCAAGCACACTGCGTGGTGCCTAGCACATCATGAGACTTTAGGTAGAACAAGGGGGTTCAGTATGGTTCATAAAGAGGGAGGAAGTCCCAGGCAACCGCACAGCATTTCCTGACTTTGGCTGTCAGACTTCCAAAATACTTCTCAACTACATCCACTTCTGTTAGCCTTTGACGTGAGACTTAACCTCCTGCTGGCTTTATCTGAAGCACCAGAATACCTTCCTCAATTGTCTCCTTCTCAGCCACATGAACAATTGACAACACGGATTAAAAGCTCTAATGTTTCCTATTGCCAAAGATAAAGGCCTAGGAACCCTGGGTGCCCACTCCTTTCCTGCTTAGCTCCCAGAACTGGGCCTGGGAACTTCCACCTTGAATTCATCGAACTGAAAACTCTGACAGCATCAAAGCACCGTTGGTCCCAGATTATGCTGTTGACCTTGGTCAGGGCTCTTCTCTCTGCCAACAACATCCTTCATTTTCTCTCTTCCTATCTTTCTCTTGTCCGTCCCAGAAAGCACCTTGGGGAGTCCTCCTCTGGCTTCTGTACTCTGCCCCAGCCTGGACTATGCATTTGCTTGCCCTGCTCATCAGTTCTCTGTGCTGATGACCTTGAGCAAGAAGAGAGATATGCTCCCACCCTCCCTGCTGACTTGCCTTTCTTAGGAGGTGGGTGGTTAGGTCTTCTTTATCTCACAAGGCTCAGCTCTCTCCCCTCCTCTTTTGGCTCCTTCACACCCTATGTCCCAGGAGGCCCAGGCTTCCCACAGAGGGCTGCAGTTGTTGATGATAGTGTGTGACATGGCAGTGAAAGTCTGATGTCACCAGCATGTAATAACCGACAGTACGCATTATGCTTACTCTCCGCCTTTCTGTCACCCCTCTCTGTTGTCCCTAGTCTTGCACAAGGAGAAAGAAATGTCATAAGACGACCCAGGGCTCATCAGTACCACCTTGCTCCACTTCTGTGTTGTTATTATCTGTATGTTCATCATAGACATTGGACTTACGTTCTTAAGAGCAAAAATTGTTTCTTTTTTAAAAAATCGTATTTTTATTAATTCTTTGAGAATTTCATACAACATATTTTGAACATATTCATCTCCCCTCTCCAGCTCCTTCCAAGATCATAAGGATGGTTTCTTATCCTTGTGTGTGAAGTGCTCAATATTCCAAGGGAAAGACTGCTGAATCAAGGAGGAGAGTTGGCTTATTTAGGCTTATGATGATCTAGAGTGATGTGGTCCTGAGATAGCCCTGTGCTGAGAACAGGGACAGAAGGGATAATCAGGATGTCACACCCCCATTTGCAGAGCCACCTCAGAGCGGCCTCATCAACTCAAAGTTAAGTGTTGCAATTTTACACGCTTACAAAAACCTGCCTTTAGCCATGGTCACACAGTAGAACTACTTGTTCTAGGGTTTCACCCCAGGCAGTCCTACTCCAAAAACTGTGCCTTAATTTTTCTAAAAAAAAATAAAGAATTAAGTTTATCATGGTATGTTGGAGGAGGGCCCACTTGTTTGTCCCAGCCTGCCCAGCTAGCTTTGCCCCAAAATAACCACACAGAAACTGTATTAAATTACTTCTTGGACCATTAGCTGTAGCCTCTTATTGGCTAACTCTCACATCTTGATTTAACTCATTTCTATTAATCTGTATATTGCCATGTGGCAGTGGCTTACTGGGAAAGATTCAGCATGTCTAACTCTGGCAGCTCCATGGCAGCTCTCTCCTGACTCTGCCTTTCTTCCTCCAAGCATTCAGTTCTGTCTTCCCTGCCTAAGTTTTGTCCTATCAGCTAGGCCAAGGCAGTTTCTTTATTCACTGGCCAATGAAAGTAACACACAAACAGAAGGACCTCCTACACAAATGGTGAATAGAGGATGTGGACAGTATGACCATCGAGTCTCCCTTGGATGTCCTGAGCATCTGTAGAACTTGGATTCAGATTAAGCCCCTGGAGGACAAAGTACAAATGTTCTCTGGAGCAAACTAAGGGAGGGATGGAGAAACAAGACTCAGAAGTTAAAAGGACTACCCCCGAATGAAGCTCAGTGTCTCCTGTGACGGGGAAGTTTGATTGTCAACTTGTGTGTCTAAGGTGTTAATGAGGCACACCTTTGGGTGTGTGGGGGGGCGTTTCCAAAGAGGATTGAGTGAGATGGAAAGATCAGCCCTGAATCTGAGTGAAACCATCCCATGGGCCCTAGGCTGAATCAAAAGGGAAAAAGGAAAAAAGCCAGCTGAGCCATCCTTCTAGGCTGTTTCCTGGTCCACTCCCGCCACCGTGGAGACACCTACCTGGATGCCTTCTTTCTCATGGACTGTATCCCTTCCAACCCCCAGCCATAGTAACCTCACATTTTTAAAGCTTCTTTTTGTAAGTAAATGATATATTTTCTTTCCCCAATTCTAATGAGGCCATGGTCTGGTCTAGAAGATGAAAGGAAGAGAAGGAAGAAATGTCTCCTAGATTTTAGCTTAGGAGACTAACAGTTTGGTGTCTATGTTGACAAAGTGAAAACAGGTGAAGAAGAACCACCCTGGGAAGAAGTAATTAAGTCATTCAGAACCAGAGATAATGGGACTTCCATGTGTTGGTATCCTGCATGCAAATAAGAATATAACTTGTGCTCACTTCGATATCATGTGCTCACTTTGGCAGCATATATACTAAAATTGGAATGATACAGAGAAGATTAGCATGGCCCCTGCACAAGACTAAGGCTCAGCACAAATGCAGCTTCTCTTAAAAGATAAATAGTATTTTAAAAGCTTGTGATATTCTCATATAATAAAAATGCTATTGTTCCTAGGTACAGCCTGGCATCTAATTTATGTGACGTTATGGTTTTGGTCTCTTTGCTCATACCAGTCATCTCTCTCATGTGCTCTTCCCAGTGTGTGCTCAGGTCTAGGTGTGCATTGGCAGTGTAATAATTAGAAAAATAATGACAGATATTATGAGGCTGCATCATCCCATTTAGTAATATGTGTCTGCTTTCAGTGCCTACTCACTAGTTATTTTGCAAATAGCAGAAAACGTTTTAGATACTACTT
>LOJH01043525.1:0-13977 GCA_001685095.1 Ellobius talpinus
CTATAGGTCCAAAGCAGTCCTTTATTAACCAATGGTATTCACAGCATACAGAGAATTATCCCACATCATTTTTGAAATAATTTATTTAACTTTATTTTATGTGTATTGGCGTGAAAATGTCAGATCCCAGGAAACTGGAATTACAGATAGTTGTGAGTGCTGGGAATTGAACCAGGGTCCTCTGGAAGAGCAGCCAACGTTATTTACTACTGAGCCATCTCTCCAGCCTGGTGGTTCTTTTTCTTACTTGTTTTCATCATCTTCTTAGTTAAAATTCAGAATGATATTATCAGGTGGTCTAATACACACTGACAGAATTAAACTCATTAATTTAGGGGTTAATTAGAAATGTTCTACTCCTATAAAAAGTTTTATTTTAAAAATTATAGAATTTGATTACTCAGATCATTACTTTTAATCAAAGGGTATGTTCCCTGTCTTACTGACTTCTTGAGCTATTTCTATTTTGTTTCATTATTATTTAAAATAGTTTTTGATTCTTTAATAATTTCACAACATAAACCCCCAATCCCACTCATTTCTAATCTTTTTGTGTCTGCCCTCTACCCTTGTAGCCTCCCCCCTCAAAAGAAAAGGAAAACCCCCACTTTGATCCTCTGTCTTGCCCTCCCTGTCGTTCACAGTAGTTTGGTATGTAGTGCAGTGTGCCCTTTTGTCTGGGTTGGGTTTTGTTGTTTGTTTGGTTGGTTACTTGGTTGGGGTTTTTGGCTTTTGCTGTTGCTTTGCCTTTTGTTGTTTTTAATATTATTATTGTTATTTTTGTTGGGAAGAGGAAGCAGGTAGAGATCAGGAGATAACTTGTGGATATTGGTCTCTCCCATGGTCATTCCCAGGACCTATGGGGTCCTAATCAGACTAAGATCAGGAGATAACTTGTGGATATTGGTCTCTCCCATGGTCATTCCCAGGACCTATGTGGTCCTAATCAGACTAAGATCCTCAGGTTTTGGGGCAAGTGTCTTTATCTGTTGAGCTGTCTTGTCAGCCCTCATTTTGTTTTTGTTGTTGATTTTGAAGCAGGGTCTCGTGGAACCCAGGCAGGCCTCGACTCACTACGTACCACCTGAACTCTTGATTCTCCTGCCTCCTGTTTCTCAGGACTGGGATTATAGGTATCCATCACCACACCCAGAGTATGTAGTGTTGGGGATGAAAACCAGGATTTTGCTCATGCTGGACAAGCTCTCTACTAAGTCATGTTCCCAGCCCCTCCCTGGCTTATTTCTTCTAGGTGATTCTGAAGTTTTAGGGTTGGGGGAGGATAAGCATAATCTCCTTGGTGATAGGCATGTCTCCTGCCTTTTGTTCTGTCAGGAATTTTTTTTATTTGATTTGATGTACGTAACTGTTTTGCCTGCATGGGAGTCTGTGAAGCGCACAGATTCTGGTTTGCTTTCTCTTGCCATGTTGGCTGGAAGCGCCGGAGCACTAGCACACTAGCAGCTCCCTGCACTCTTTCACCCACACAAAAGCAGGCAGTGCAAAGTGAAGACATCAAGGAAACCAAGCCAGAGTCACATCCAAATCCAGAGCCATCATGAAGGGATTCTAGCCAACCCGAGCATGGCATCCATGGATCAGGGGGGCCTTGCCCTTCTCCCCATTTTCCTCCGACTTGCTAAAATCCATTAGATTACATTCTAAAGCAAGCCCCCAAGGTCTAGTCCCTTGTTTGACTACTTCCTCCTTCTGTGGCTCTCTAACAAGGTCCAGTTATCAAAGTATTGAAGTCCAGCTATCAAAAACCCCCTTTGGGGAGGTTGGGAATTTAGCTCAGTTTGGACCTCAACTGGTGTGGGGAGCCCCATTTGTCTCACCCAATTAACATGCCCAATTAAAATTAAACACTTCATCCTAACATGAGGTTTCCCCTTTTACCTTTATAAACTGCCATTTTCCTATGCACCACATCTGTTTCCTCCACATCCAGGGGCAGCCCTTTGTCATCATTGTCCCCCCAGCCCAGACAAACACCTCTTTCCCTTGTTCCCTTCCCCTTCTCCCTCTTCCTCTATCTCCTGTCTTTGTCCCTTACCCCTGCCCTCTGTCCCTCCAGGACAAATAATTCTCCTTTGTGCTGACAACTTGTTCTTGGGGGTCCTGAGCCAACACAACCCTTCCACATCACCTGCCGTATAGCCCTAGACTTACATTCCCGTAGGTCATCCTGATCAGTAAGCTGCTGCATATTAATTTAAGACAAGCTGTTTATGACATTAAGGAGATCTTTTTCCTCTTTTTCACGAGTTCCTGGGTCACAGTCGAGTTATCTCTTGTGTTTTCATTTTTGCCCTGGGCATGATGAAACAGCATGCAGAACCCAACACCCTCCATGGGCTGGGTGAGCATACCCTTCTGCACAGCTGACAGAGGCCTGGGTTCCTCCCTTCCTCCGAGCAGGAGGTGGTGTTTCATTGAGCAGGTGTTTGTTGTGGGTGACAGGGAGACCTTCCTCAATGTTGTAAGACAAGGAAAAAAATCAAGCATAGGCACATAGCGTGGCTTCCCAGGTAGCTGACTCCACTGCTTGAGTTTGTAGGGATACATCCTGGAGGGAAATCATTGCTCAGAAAACCACCTACTTCATAGGTAGAAAGTTGAGGCTAAAGCCCAAAAGGGCATGACCCCAATGATTTAAAGACCCCGACTTGGCTCCATCTCTTTAAAGCTCCACACCCTTCCAGGATCCAGTCTCTAGCACAAAAGTCCCTGGAGCCTAACTGTAATTTCCCACCGCTGTGCCCATGCTGCGGTGTGGTCTCAGGGGGCATCTCACAACCATGGTCCCTCCATGGGCATCCCCTACCCTAAGACTTCTAAGGCCCCTGGACCTTTCATCTAACATTTGGTTTGAGTTGCTTTTCTAGAAAACACTCTTGGTCATGGATCTCTAAAACCCCACATGGCTATTTTATTGAGGGTCTGCTTCTTTCCTCAGAGATGAAGAAGGTCACTGTCACCCAGTGCTAGCACTGAATGCTCCCTATCCCACCAACTTTCCTGAGTCAGTGCCCATAACCTGGGCATTGCTCATTCCTTCAGTATTGGGTGCTGGAGTCCCTGGGTCAGGTTGGCCTTGTTTCCTGGGATCTTGCTTTATCACACTGGTATGTTGAAGCATTTGTGGGTTAATATCTTCACAGAAAACATATTCCCAGAGTAGATGCTTCTATGTTTCCTAACTCCACATGAACATGCTATTTTCCTACAGCTTTTAGAACAGTGCCCATGTCTAAGATCTTATGTCTCCTTCTAGACACTCCTGTGTACTCTGCTTCATTTGTGCTCAGACAGGGATGGGCCACGGCACAAAGACCAGAGAAGCAAGGAGGGGAAATGGGCCTGGGCCTCTAAGGGGCAGAGGATGAGGTTAGAAAGAGGTGAGAGGAGTCAGGAGGGTGGGCAATGCAAGGAGGTGAACCCCCAGAGACACGAGGTTCTGAGCCTGGGCAGGCAAGGGACAGGTCTTTGGAGAGGCCAGAGATGGGACACTAAACCAAGGATCAGCAGGGACCAGACCGAGGCTCCCAAGGCTGCATGTGTGAGGTAGTTCTCCAGAGTGGAGCACTGGGAGGGGTACACTCACTGACTGGATGCAAGGCTAATGGTGCCCTGGGATTGGAGAAGAAGCAGATACCACCAGGACATATAGAGACTGAATTAGGAGTACAAAAGGAGCCTACACACTGCCATGGTCCAAGGTGCCCTTGCTGGGTGTCCCTCAACCTGTATTTTCTCTCTTGCCTTAGGGACCACCCTCCAATAACTGTGGAAAATCCCTGGAGGATTCCACAGAGCTCTGCGTCCAAACATGGTGCACGGGAAGAGTTAGTTGCTCAAGTGTGAATCGCTTGGTCTCCTCTCCTTGCCCCGTCCCTCTGATGTCCCAGATCCATCCACAGCTCCCATGGGCAGCCACACTTATGGAGCTAGACACAGACAAGGTCTTCCAAGCCCTGGTCACCGTAGTCAGGAAATGCCTGGATTTCAAACTTCTCCAAGTAAAAGCAATGCAGGTGATGTGTGGCGGTCCAAGGATTTCCCCTTAACCTTGTGGCACCAGGCCACGCTGAAAGAGCTGGAGCTGGGCCAAAGCAGAGCTCTCAATACCCCTGGCCTATGTTTAAGGCCATTCCTGGGAGGGGTTAGTGTAACTGGCGAATAACAAATAAATAGCAAACACAAGTAAAGCCCTTTTTCCTTTATTAAACGAACAAACACGTTGTCGTTTAGTTTTTGCATTGCTTCTGGACTTGCCTGCAAAAAAGATGGGGGAGGCTAGAAAGCGCGTCGTGATGGACATTTCGTTAACATTTTGGTTACAGAATTATCGCCACTGTGAATTTGGAACCGAATTAGTAAAGATGTCCCAGACAGCCATCTTTCAGCTACTCCACCCGCTGAACGAACTGCACTACACCAAACACATGAGATGTGTATGGGCAGCCAGAGATCTGACATTCTCACAGATCTGCAGACGTGAAGACCAAGGTGAGACTGCAAACGAACGCTGCTCCTGTTGTGTGGAGGGTGGACACTGTGGAATTTGGCAGGGTGGCCTTATAGGTGCTGGTCTCTTGATCTTTTGTCACGTGGGAAGGTGAGATGGTAGCACGCTGAGGGAGGTATCTGCTGCTCAGGACTCTCCCACAGTGTTTTTTTTTTTTAACCTGCACTGTGCTTGGCTTCCTGGGGACACCTGTATATCTGCTCCCCTCCCAGAATGTTCCCCTCAGCCCGCACATCCCACAGCTCCAAGAACACATCGCCTTACGCTCTGCAGGTGCTTGGAAACGCTCCCTGAATGGTGAATGATGAATACTTTGGATGGATGAGGACTTGCTGGGAGAACAGCCCGACCCCCTATCCTCGGAGATGTGGCTGCTCTCCACAACATGGAGATCAAAAAGAAAAAGTGGAGTGGAGAAATAATCTGTTTTGTCAAATTGTAGAATTTCACATCGGGGAAACTGAGGAACAGAATTGTTAGCAGACTCTGTCAAGGTCTCACGCTGAAAGAGGCCAGGGGGCATAGCAGACACCAGCCTGGCAAATGTCAATAATTGTTAGTGATTTTTTTTTAACTTTTTTAAAAAATTTTTCTTGAAATGAGATGGGATAGTGACCTGATTGGGGCGGGTGGCCTCAGGGAGGGGAGTGGTTGGAGGCAGGGGAGGGGATCTTGGAGGAGGTAGGAAGGGAGTTAGGGGACCAGGCGAGTGACCAGGAGGCAGGGATTTGGGGACTTGGGGCACACACTCATCAGGATGAGGGTGGGGCAAAATGGGGAGGGGCTTCAGGGTAGGACTGGGAGGGGCTTGGGCTGATGATGACCAATGACTGGGAAGGGATTCTTTGAGTCAGGGCTTTTGGTGAAATGACCCCAGGGTAGAGGTTGAAGGGTGACAAGGTCCATAATGTGTGACAACGGTGACGCACATGACCAACCAATGGGTGATGATCATGAAGTAGTGAGTGTGTGCTGTGATTATGATTTGAATGACAGTAGATAATGGTGACAATGACTTGCAAGCAAGTATTCAGAGCAAGGTAAACATGGCTTACACTTAAAGCTAAGAGCATAGGTTCCTACCCAAGTAACCCAAGAAGCAAAGGATTCCTAACCGGGATCCAAGGACTGTGTAGCAACCAGACCCCAAATAAGAGCTGGGAAGCTACACACGGCTCTATCCCATTTCTTTCTAATTTTTTTGGTTATTTTGTTTTTTATTTTGCAAAAAAAGATAGCAGCTCTTTTTTGAAAAAGCAAATTCATAATTCAGAAGCTGGCTAGGTCTTTTGGGATCTGAGGGTAGTATTGTCAGCAACACAAGGGTACATCCATGGCTGTGGTCAGATGCTTTCCCACTTTTGCCATAGAACAAGAAAGCGCCCCACAAGCAGCAATTTCCACTAAAGCCTGTGAAAACCTTGGTGAGGGCTGCGTTGCTCGCTCAGATTTTGCCAGGGGGCACTTGTGGTTCAAGGTACACTTAAGTCTGAAAGCATTTCATGGTTACTCTACAGGGGAAGAGGTGAGTGGAGGGTGGAGCCAGGGGGGTATGGGGCTGGGCAGGGCTGAGCTAGGGCAGGGAGTGGGTTGCTCAAGAGGCAACACCAAATGGCACATTTTGACCTAAAGGGGCCAATTTTTTTCCCAAACTGGACATGAGCCAGGAGGCTCCCCACTTTGAGAAACACTATTGGGATCGACCTCAATATCAAGTGTACAGCCAGGATAGGCCAAAACCTTTCGGATCCCAGGATGAGACCAAGTCTCCATCAGATCCTCTTCTTGGAGTCAGGAGTTGTTCTGGTATATATTCCCTCGTTCCTAATTCTGAATTTTGGAGCTAGAGAGGACCTTGGTGGTGTGGGTATTTCCACCCCTCCCTCAAGAGAGGGGTGGGGAGGTGGCCCAGGGTTGGAATGGGGGTCTCGCTAAGGGTCACACAGCGAGGAAGTGGCAGGGCTGGGACTAGGTCCTGACCTGTCTGCCAGCAGCCAACCTGGGGTCTCTCTCTGCCTGACACACAGCCACTACACACTGCAAAGTCACAAATCGACTGGAAAGATCTAAGGGTTGCGGTGTGAGACTGGATGTGAGTGAGAGCCGAAGCGGTGTGTGAGAATTAACGAACGAAAGAGTTTAGCCCTTTTCACAGTGAGTGGTCAGGCACAGCATTCGTATGGTTGCACGAGGACCCGGTAGCTGAGAGCCCCCTGGGAGAGGGACCTCAGTACCAAGCCCTGGTTCTGTTACCATGTTTTTTTTTGGTCTTTTTTGATTTTATATTTGATGATATTTGATACTTAAGAGTTTAGAATAACATACTTATTTCTTTAACTCATTTAGAGATATTATTATTATTCATTATCATGCATTAAGAGGGAGAAAGAGGAGTCTTATATAGCACGGCAGCGTGTCACACAGCGATGCAAAGACAATATACGTAAGCATAGCGTTCATTAGATTCCACACAAAAGAGAGCAAACTCCACCACAAAGAGAAGCACAGACCGCATATAGTGAGCGCTGCGGAACCCCGATAATATAGAGGGGCCTGGGGGGATGCTGCTTAGATCTCCTCGTCGCCAGCCTCCTTGTTGAAGGTGGTCATGTCGATCTTCTCGGGGAAGATGATATTGACCGCCAGCTCCTCGCCGCTGTTGTACTGCAGCAGCAGGTTCTTCTTCTTGCGCAGCATGCGGTTGTAGCGCAGGTTGGAGACCCAGGCCTCGCACTTGTTGAGGAAGACGATGGCCACAGTGCCCAGCACCACCAGGCTGGTGAGCACACCCAGGATGGTGAAGCAGATGGCCTGTCCCTCGGTGAGGAGAGGGGTACTCTTGTTGAGCTCTTTCATGGACACCTTCAGGATGCGGTGCTCGGGCTGCTGAACTGGCAGCTCGTGCACCCCGGGGGTCAGGCGGTAGGTGAGCCCGTAGCCGCTGGGCAGGTGCGTGACCTGCACGGGGCTAGCCCCGCGCTTCTTCGCGCACGTGGGACCCATGAACGGGGGCTTGCACAGACACTCGTAGCTCACCTGGGTGTGCTGGAGGCAGGTGCCCCCGTTCAGGCACGGGCCACTGGCGCAGATGCTCACCGGGCGGCTGCAGGTCTTGTCGACGAATCCGGCTGGGCAGCGACAACGAAAGTCGCCTCCGATGTCGGTGCAGACGCCATCATTCTCACACGGGTTAGGGGTGCAGCTGTTGGCAATGATCTCGCAGAAGTTGCCAGAGAAGCCAGGGGGGCACAGGCAGGAAGCATGCGAGGCCCGGCCCTCATCATCCACGCAGGCACCTCCGTGCTGACAAGGAGAACTGCAACACAATAGACAAGGTAAAGGGCCCTTGGGGGTTGGGCTAGGGCGGAGAAGTAGGGGCAGGGGGCAGAGGGCAGAGGTGAGGCTCCCTTTCTCTGGATCTTCCTTTGGACCTGACAAAAGGGCAGGGCTCAGAACACATCGGGCTAGGAAGGGTATAATGCCAACTAGGTGGGCAACTGGGGATGGCATCGCTGGCTTGGAGGCTCACCAGCTACCCAAGGGTGGAGTGCACGCACACCTCACCCTGCCATGTCAACCTGGTCAACCTGGAACAGAACCAGCCCCTCACGCCCTCTCCCATCTCTCAGTCCAGAGCACAGATTGTCAGTCACTAGACAGATGGGGAAACTGAGGCTGGGAGAGGGAGCATTAGTAACAGCCCAAGTTTAGGGTAAGATCCCTCAGGTGAGGAAGACAAGAAACATGGTCTCTGGGCTGTCCAAGAGGAGGTCTGCTGTTAGTCAGGGCTCCAGTGTGTGCCACCCACTCCACACCCACCCTTTATTATTTTTATTCCTAGTGGAGTGGGCCCAGCCAGTTCTTGTGAAGGAAACCCCTGGGGCTGTCAGTGAAAGAAATACCAGTCGTATCTATGCTGGCGGGAGTGGTGTCTATGGCGAACTGTTTAACAGTGGTCCGTTCGCCCAAGTGCAGCCCATGGAGCATTTCATGTAAGTGCTCTTAAACGAACTAGCCCTTTGTCATCTGATAAATGCCAAAACCCCAGGGAAAGAAAAGCCCCCTCCCTCAACACACATTGCAACTTCAGCCCCAGGGCTGCAAGGAGCTGGGCTCTGAAAATTTTCTCAGGGCCCCCAGACTCGATTTTGACAAACTAGATCAAGTCCATTAGAACAGAGCAAGTTGAAAGGTCTTGTCCTGTGTTTTCCCTTTAGTAAACTGCAGTGGAGTTCAATGGTCACCACCTCTGATGTCCTTCCTGCATACAGATATCTAGATCTCTGTGTTCCTGACTGTCTGAAGCCTCTGCAGATTCCTGGATCTTGTACAGGAGCCCCAGAGCCTCTTCCCCACTGTGGCTATCCAATAGTGCCCCCTCCCATCTCCTCCAATCTCCTCGGACATCCCAGAAAACCCAATTTCAATGCCCTAAACTGCCTCCTACAACAGGCTAAGCTGGTTTCAGTCTGGTCCTCCTGAACTCTGATCTCTTATTATGTTGCCTTTAGAAAATTATACAGCTTGGCATCTCTGTCCCCATCTCAAACTGCTGTCATTCACTGGCATCAGGACTTGGGGACATCAGGGGAATATGAAATTGCCTTCAGAACTATTTGAAAAAATATGGAAATGGCACATTCCTCCACCAAGGCCCCCTACCCCATGAGAGCAGAAGGTGGGGCAGGGGTTGCCTGAAGCACTTCTTTCATCAGGGGACAGGTCCTATGGGGTTAGGCTGAAAGGGTCTTCTGACTATTTACCCATTGATCACACAGGGCCCAGCTTTGTTCTGGCAGTCTTTTCCAGAGAACCCAGGGGCGCAGGAGCACTCGTATCCGCCCTTCTCGAGGTCCACGCAGGTCCCATTGTTGGCACAGGGGGTTGAGGTGCAAGCCCGTGTATCTGGGAAGCAGAAAAGCCAGTGCTTAGCTTTCGTGCTCAGAGGCCAGTGTGACAGGAACCCCAAGTGGCTCTGCTAGTAATTTCCAAGTGGGATTTGTAGAAAGGGGGTGCAGTGATTTCCCCCACAAAGTACTGAAGTGCTGAGGGTAAGGAAGCTTAACTATAAGGTCACTAGTGAGAACGCCAAGGCCATGGGGAACCAAGATAAGCAACTGCACCCTTTTCCTGGCACCCTTGCAGTGTGGCAACACAACCTTCATGGCAGAAGCCTTTGTCCCTCCACAAAACGGGGAGTGAGCCAAGATTCTCTAAAGTCAGGCTCCTTTATCACAGCTAGAGAAAGGGGTCTCTGCCACCTTGGGAACCAGTAAAGGGGGAAACACTAGCTTTTCACACTTTCCCATCAAAGATCTCCATCAGGAAACAAGAAGACTAATTTAGCCCCAGGGCTACCTCCCCACCCCTTGGTCCTTCTGTTCTCTGGTTCTGAACTAAGGGGGTCTAAAGGTAAAAAGGCTGCATCTTTTGAAGGTAGCAAAATTAAAACTATTGAGCGCTCTCCTGTCTGTTCGGGTTTCCATGAGCACTGCTGTATTTCCAGCGCTTTAACACCTCCTGTCAGGCTCACTTCATTATTCGGCTCAGCAAGCCAAGGATGAACTGAACAAAGGGGCTCGGGTTCTCCGACTATGGAGACCCCAGCTGCCCAGAAGGGGCTGGAAGGGGCCCTTTGTGGCTGCTCCAACCTGCTGCCCCACAGAGTTCAGTTCCTTCCTGCTCTGCCTCAGTTTCCCTCCATGTAAAAGGAAAAGCTCTCTGTAGCTAATCTCTGAGAATTTTCTACAATTTGACCTGTAGAAAGCCAGAGACTGCAAGTAAAGGCAGCCCCAGAGAAGGGATTCCTGACGCTAAGACCACACATGGAGAGCTTCTCTCCTTTTTCCTGATGAAGGGGAGACCAGCGTCCATGGAAAAGCCTGTGTATCATGTTGGTGGACTCTCTGCGGATCCCGGTGTGGTGCAAGGAAACCTAAGGAGGATTTATCTTTCCGGGATAGTGCCAGCAAAACATTAGTGCACTGAGCCTCTGAAGCTTAGCTCTGGCTTCTCTGCCTCTGCTCTCCCACCACTTGGAATCTTAATTTAAGATAAGGATCTGGTGACCACCCCTAGACTGTTCAGTCTCCCTAAATACCAGTTCTCCAGAGCCTCCAACCCCAAAGACGGGGTGAATCAGCTGCTGCAAGGAGAGGGCTGAAGGGGCTCCTCCTCTTGAATAGCAGCTGAGGCCAGGCAGGCAGAAAAGAGAGAGGGACAGCAATTACCCAGGGGCTATGTTCCCCCTGGGACAATCCTCAACCCCCACCATTTCTACCCAGGCAGATGGGCTTTGTGGTTTTGATGGAGAGGGGGCTATGCATGCTGAGGGACCTATGATGGAGAATTCTGTCTGGAAAGCTCTTCTGGATTCAGATATCTAGAAGGGTGGGATCCAGGATAAAAGCCTAACCCTGGTCAGTGGTTTTTCTAGTACCCCTCAAACAATGCTGCTGCTGCTGCTGCTGCTGCTGCAAGGGGCTGCAGAGTTGTGACCAGAGCATGGGTCAGCTGCAGCAAAAACCTTCCCCCACCCACCACTCGGGGAGAGGGAAGCAGACAATTGGGGTACAGAGGCCCCTTTTGCTTCTCTGATCCTTGATTTCCCTATTTGTCACTGGCAATGCTAAGCAGACAGGTCCTGGGGCATCTAGCTGTCTGCCTTCCTGATGGAATACTATCTGCGGTGGGGCATACCCTTTATTCCCCGGTTCCCCGGGACCTCAGTTTTCTTGGGCTTTGGGGACAGCGTTAGCAAATGAGAACGGTCCTACAACTATGCAGCTGTCACTTTACAAAGATCATATGAATTAGTGAAATCAGCAGATCACACCAGTCTGTACCTTAACCCTTCCTCAGCCTCTCCCCACCACCAACCTCCTGCAACACCTGACTGCCCCCCCAACCCTGGCCTTCCTGGTGATTCATACTCAGCCCCCACCATCACCACTCAGCATCAGCTTCCCTCCCCTATTTGTTGACTCCCCTTTCTTGATGTTTGAGCACTGAGAATCATCCTTCCCACAGCACCCAGAGAAGACCCCCACCCACCTCCCAGCTCCAGTAAACTGCTCAAGTGGCCCCAGTCCGTGGTCCAGCCACCCTGAGCATGCTGGGTTTTATTTTGTAACTCTTTAATTCAACAGGTAGTTTCCCAACAACCCCCCCCACCCCCAAGTCTGGGAACCTGCAGAGCTGAAGCGAACAGAATACAGTCTCTACCTTTGAGGCCCAGCAGGAAATGTATATGCACTATAGATCACATACTACAAATAGAGATCCCTAGGGGTTCTAGACCACAGATCCAGGCAGGGAGGGGGAGGTGGCCAGGGAAAAAGGGTTAGGGTGGACCAAGGCCGGTGCCCACCTATGTTGCAGAGTTTCCCATCCCAGCCATCCTTGCAGATGCACTGCCATGGTTCCTCACACAGTCCATTGACGCAGCCAGGGGAGGTTATGCACTGGTCACACAGAGGGCCCTCCCAGCCAGGCTGGCACCTGTGTGAACAAAAGGGAGAGAGGGGGGCACATGAGGGGAGCAGGGGTCCCAAGAGGGCTCAGGCTGTTTCTGTGCTGAATGGAGAACCCTTAGTGGTCTTTGAACAGTGCCAGGTCAGTTGGTCCCTGGAGCAGGCAGCAGGCACCTGAATGGAAAATTCAGAGAAGGCGCTCGAGGGCAGAAACAAGGGCTTTACAGACCCCCACAAGAACCACATTTGATGCAGTGACCCCCCCAATGGTCTCACCCTGTAAGACATTCTCCTGCCCCCTTCTCCTGCCCCCCTTTTCCTATGCTCTCCTTCTCCCCCCCCCAGTTTCTGCAGGAGCAAGGAAGCTGTGACGCAGTTTTGTGAAAAAGCACCCCCCTCCTTTTAGCCTGGCTCCAAGATCCCCAGGACCCCACCATGGCTCCCAAGCAGCTTACGCCATTACCTGCAAACATTGTCATCCTCGCAGAATCCATTTTTGGGGTCGCAGGCTGGGTTGCATTCAGCCCCTGAGGAAGAAAAAGAAGGTACGCAATTCACCCCCACAAGGCCTGCCTGGAAGACACTACAAAGTCTATTTTCTCTCAAATGGCCCACTGCCCCTCAGCAGGGGGGGATCCAAAGACCTTTGCATCCTTCCAGCCTGGCACACAGTAGGCACTTCTTGTCTGTGGATCGATGTGGTTCAACCTACCCAGGAAAACAATCCTGCCTGTTCCTAGCAGCCATGGGATAAACACAGCAGACCCCTGATTCTCCAAGTGCAAAACAGACACCTTTCTCTCCAAAGAAAATAGGAACCCCCAGACCACTAAAAGTAGGAATGGGGGACAATGAAGAGGTAGCCTTTGACCTCCGGGCATTCTGTCAAGCACTCACTTTTGCAAACTGTGCTAAAGGGGAGATTTTGAGGTCTAGGAAAGCTCAGACAAGTTCACCTGCCTGGCTCACAGGTAAAGTGACTAGATTTTCCCCCAAGTTTAACCCCAGTTACACCAGGCAGGCAAAGCCTATCCCTCCCGCTTTCTCTACCCCACACTGATCACATTAAAAAAAAAAAAAACTGCACAATAGCTCTGCAGGGCCTCTCAGATTCCAACACTAATAGACACCTACTGTATGCATCTATTCAACCGACTCTCAGGCTTACCAGACAGCCCCCAGCGCCCGACACACAACCACGACACACAACCACTGGCGCAGTGGGACCTGGGGTCGCTGCGGGGAGGGGGCAACTCTCTCGCTGCTAGAGACAGATGGCTGCTGCAGACAGAAGTGTCGCAGCCCCTCACCTAGAGAAACGCGCCACGCAGGAGGGGCTCTGGCTTTACTCCTGTTGGAAATTGGGGCCTACGACTGTAAAATCATCCCCCCAAAGACCCTAAGACCTGTTCCTAAGCACATACGCAGGGACAGACACCCCCAAAGTTGCACCCAGAGCCGTTTATTTCCTCTTAAATAAAATACCTCCCAGCGCAGCCTCCTTTTTCCATACCTCAATCCGCGCAACGACACCCCGCCGAACGCCACTTCTGCCGGGGCAATAAGGGGCTGGGACCCTCCACCTCCCGCAAACCCCAGGACCCTGGGACTGGGCTCAGCACGCAAGAGTGGCGCAGGGAGGGTGAGGTGGGTGCAGTGCGGGACTTAGTGTTAGGCGGGACGGGCAGGACTTGGGGCTCACGGGACAGGGAGTATGGGGTGGTTGGTCAGCGGGGTGGTTGGCGGGGCATCGCAGGCTTCCCCAGAGGGGGCGCGAGCCAAGCCGCCAGGGGGGCTCACCATAGGTTCTGTGGCCGAAAGCCAGCAGGAGCAAGAGGACGCGCAGGAGGACTCCGGTCGCGGTCATCTCGGGGCGGCCTGGGTCGCGGTCCGGGGAGCGGCGGCGGGGCAGAGGGTGCTCCGGGGGCTGCACTGGGCTTCTGGTTGCGGACAATGAAGGGGGCACGGGTGTCC
>LOJH01043528.1:0-13977 GCA_001685095.1 Ellobius talpinus
AAAACATGCAGTTCTTTTTTTAGAAATATTTTCTCTCCTTTTTTATTTAAGACTTATTTTAACATATATTGATATTTTGCCTGCATATATGTCTATGTGAAGATACCATATCCCCTGGAACTGGAGATACAGACAGTTGTGGGCTGCCATGTGGGTGCTGGGAATTGAACCCAGGTCCTTGAGAAGAACAGCCAATGCTCTTAACCACTGAGCCATGTTCCCAGCCCCCCAAAACATGCAGTTCTTAACTCACTGTTTTCTCTCATAGAATTGAACCTGGGTGGTAAAGCAAATACAAACCTCATTAGCTATGGTCAGTGAAGTAGGATGGGTCACAGGAGAAACGGAAGAAGGGAGAAGATGAAAGTAGAGGAACAGAAGGAGAGGAGAAGGGGGGAGAATGAGCTTTGCAAGGTTTCTCTTATAAACAGTGACCCTATGCTGAAGCCCTGGTAGGGGAGGAGGTAGTTGAAAGGGAGATGCAGCCATCTGTTTCTCTTGACAAATTAGTACGTTTAACAGACATGAGAAATTCTAGAACTTGAAGCTGGCCTCCAAAGGAAACACACAAAAGGCCTGTACTCCATACTTACCAAAGGAATGGTCCTGGGGACAAAACTCTGCCAGGCCCAGAATGTGTGGGGACTCTTACATCCCACTAAAACACAAAATAAACAAAAACCCAACTCCACTCTCTTTCAAAATTAGGAGGGGGCTGAAAAGACAGCTCAGCTGTTAGGAGCACCTACTGCTCTTGCAGAAGCCCTAAATTTGGTTCCCAGCACCTGCATCACGCAGCTCACAGCCAACTGCAATTCCAGCGTCAGGTTGGAAATCCAGTGTTCTCTTCTGGCCTCTGTGATTATTTGAACCCATATGCAAAAAGCCACACAGTGACACACACATAGGCATATAATTTTAAAAAATAATGGAATCTTTAAGACAAATTTCCCTCCCAAGACTTGAAAATAAACAGTGAAACAAACTAAAACTGTCTTTGTGAAGAGAATAGAGATTGGAAGCAATATGGGGCCAAGCTAATACAAGGAAGTTTACATATACATTCATGGTCTCATGAATTCCTATGAATTGTAGTAAGGCTATGAGCCCACAGGGAGGGAAACACACACACAAACACACACACACACACACGCACACACCAGGTCAGCAGAAGAGGACCCATGTTTGGCTTTGTGTAGCATTGGCTGGTGAGCATGGATGTAGAGACATCCGGATACACATTCAGAGCCAGAGTAAATTCTTTCTGAATTCCGACTGTCTCCTTTCTCCGGAAGTAGAAAGAGCTCCAAGGGAAGATGGTATAATACAGCCCCCACTCTCCCACATACCTGTCTGGCTTAAGAATGGCCTGCAGGGGAAAATCATGTGAAAATGAAATTCATTTTGGCAATTGTGATGGCTATTCTTAGTCAACTTGACTACATCTGGAGTTCACTAAAACCCAAGCTCTGGGTACACTTGTGAGGGATTTTTTTCTTCACTACATTATTTAAAGTAGGAAGACCCACTTTTATTCTAGATCTTTTGAGGTGGGGAGATTCACCTTTAACCTGGGCCACACCTTCTACTGGCAGGCTATATGGAGGACATGGAAGAAGGAAGCTTGCTCTCTTGGCCTGCTTGCTTTCACTCTTGCTGGCATTGGAGCCTACTTCATTGGGATTCTGCTGTATACGGAAGACCAGTTGAGACATTCAGCTTCATGAACTGAACACCTACTGGTTCTTTGAACTTTCTCTAGATAGACAGTCATTATTGGACTAGCAAGACTACAGTCTGTAAGTCACTCCAATAAAGCCTCTTTATGTATAGTTATTCTATAAATCCATTCCTCTAGAGAAACCTGACCAATATGGTGATAAAAACAGGAGACTGAGTGCCTTTTCAGAATAAAAGCCCTCTTCACCTCATTACTTCTTAATTGCCTTCTCATTGCCTCTCCAGAACAAATTTCCTTCAGACTTTCAGATAGTGATACTGCATAAGCAAGACAGAGCTGTTTAAAGGGGAAGAAGTAAGTCTCCTGAGATGCTTGGGGGCTACAAGGATGGAGAGGTGAGCCCTGCATGGTGCCAACTAGAAGTGGAAGAAAGGAGCACGGGATCAAAGAGTCAAAGGATGGGTGCTTCTCTCATCTTCACACCTGGCCAAGCCTATTGGGCCAGCCCTGAAAGTTTGTTAGGCAGACAAAAGCAGATAATGCCTCTGGACCTGCTGGGAACTGTGAAGTCCCGTTCCCATCAAGTGATGGTGTAAGGAACCGAATAAAACCTTCACAGCAGGGAAAGTGGCAGTGCCACACCTGGGGTGAGAAGGGAAGCTGCCAGGTATTCTGAGCTTGTGGGAGTACAAACATGGCATCGCCCAAAGAAGCCATATTAACAGAACTTTCTCAGAGCCATGTACCACCTGTCCTCATAGAAGGCACCAGGCTGTCTTTTCCTACCCCAAATCCACTCAAGAAGGCTGGGGGTGCAGGAGGCATAGCCCGATTTCACAGAGAGGCAAACTGAGGCACAAGTTCCTGGGAGAGGCATTTTCTTGTGGCCATAATGTGATCACAGACTAGAAAAGTCCCAGACTCCTTCAGACCAACAGGACCTTCTTTCTCCTGAGGGATGCCCTTGACAATAGCTTCCCTGCTCAGACCTGAGGCCAGTCGGCCTCAACCTCAAATCTCATGATGGACCCAACTCGGGCACTGCCTTGGTCACCTGATATAGATGGCCACTCTAAAAGGACAGAGAGAGGACCTTCAGTCCATAACCTCCTGGTTCCAATGACGAAAGTCTCACGTCTTTGAAAGAGATTGTTGAGAGCTCATCAGGCAGGACGAGTTTGGCCCATCTCTACCACTGGCTGTTTGGAACCAGTGGGCAGGCACAGTTAAAAGCGGAGTTCAAAATCTGTAGCATTCATACTTGGAGAGTCTCAGAGAAACCTCACTGGCCAGGCCTGGTGAAAACCTGCATATTCAGAGTAGATTAGGTGCTCACATACCCTCCCTTTTCCCCAGTGAACCTCTTGGAGAAAGGCCCCAGATGAAGAGAACTGCTAAATCCCAGCTCAGTGTGCCAGGTGGACCTTTGTGCCTGCCAGCCTGGGGACAGGAGTGGTGGCTATGGAGTCTGTCAGAGCCAAGACAGTGCCGCCAGCCCTGGTTGGTCATCCTATGGCTGCTGTCCCGACTCTCCTACTTCTCTGTGATGGTCAGTTACATACATCATTTATATATGGTGCCTTTCCAGAACCCACGCGTGTTCACTCCAGACAACCCAACAAAGGCCATGCACAAGCCAGCACACTGCAGTGCTGCGGGACTCAGTTGCGTTTTTACACTCAGGATACAAGGGCAGGGCTGAGCTGAGTAGCCTCAATACAGTCCATATGGCCTGTGGAGATTTACTGCCTGACCCCTTACAGAGAGGGCTTGCCTGCCTGCATTACAGAACTGCCGTATTTAATTCTGAACATTACACTGTGAATGGGCACCACTCTCCTGTGTGGAGAGACAGAGTGTTTTAGTAATTTACCTCAGATCGCACAACAGTAAGTGACAGAGAAAGCCTGAAACCAAGTTCGCTCACTTCGAAGCCCAAATGGATAGTTGTGCCCATCTGCGACGTTTTCAGTGGGCTGACGGGAAGCTGGGTAGTGATACAGTGAAAACTCCGTTCTCCAAATGAGTGTCGGGTTTAAGTGAGGTCTAGTTTAGGCTTACATGGCCATCCTCGGCCTTTCCCGCACAGGTCTCACATGATAGGACTTCTCTTTAATACTTCCCAGGCAGCAACTCACAGCTTGTAAATAAACCAGAAAGGCCAGGCAGCCAAGAGCAGCTCCTGGCCAGGCCAGCCAGAGTTACCATGGCGACAAAGTCATTTCCATTACAAACCCTGCAACAGGCTTCTAGGAGGTGATTAATGGTTGACCTCTGGGGGCTGGGAACCCTCTGAAGAAGTTATCTGGGGAGAGGACGATGATTAGGCTGATGCAAGGGTGGGGCCATCAACTCCTACCTAGTTATGGAGGTAAGGGTTCAAGATGGGGATTCAGAGATGAAACTGTCCATTCCCTGGTTCCTCACGCCCTAAGAACTGGCCAGAAAGTACTCACATCGTGGGAAATACTCTCCAGCCTTGAACTGGGGCTGCTAAACCCAGAGAAGCAAAAACAAGAGAAGTCATAAGGGCAAACATTGGGTTGTGAACTGGCTTATTTTTACTGGATACAGGGCACCCACTGGGCAAAGGAAGTGATACGAAAGCGAACTGGGAGTGGCAACAAGCATGTAGTAAAAAGTGGGGGCATCCCATCTCCTCGGAGGGCAAAGAAATGCAGTTTCTATACACTCTGGAAATCAGCCGGAGAAGGAACAACCAGCCACCAGCCAAGGTTTAAACTATGATGAGATTCCTGTCCAAGGGACAGGTGACTTGAGAGCACTCAGATGTCTGTTATCCTTACCTACCTCCAGGGAGTATGGGTTGACTACCTGCCAAGTGGGGTGACCTGCGTTCTGTACCCCAACCTTCAGTGTCTGTTGTAAGGCCATTTTCTCCTCCTTCATGGACAGTTTTTCTCTGCTAACAACTGGATGGTTCTCACTGCCCAGTCATTGTTTTGGTTTGGCCCTTGTTACTGTGGGTGAGTCACTCTCTGCCTGGAGTTTGACTGGGGGTGGTTGGGCATTATCTGTATTGCTATAGGAATCCCAGGAGCTGGATTGGATCTGTTTCCTCCTTTTCTCTGAGATGGCATAGCTTTGAGGTTCAGATGGTAGGACTGAGAGGAGGAGAGAAGGGGTCTCACTGCTCTGGGGTCTGAATTCACGGTTTAGAAGTGAGGAAATTCAGAACCTTTTGGAAATTCAGAACCCAGAGGTCGGGAATCTTCTATGGACTGGTTAGAGTAGCAATGGGGTCCATGGTGGAGACCTAACATTCCAGTTGGCCCAGTTGGGCAAGGCCTATTATCTGGCCAGAGGACCCCTGAGAAGTCAGACTAACTTTCAACCCTGCTAAAGAGGTGGTTGGAATACTTAGACCTTTAATGACATAATTGTGCATTCCCACAAGTCGAATCAGTTCCTACAGGTAATCTATGAGCGTAAGCTCTGTTCACATTGCACTGATGCTGATCCGTGTGTGCAAGGTGAAAGCTTGGCAGCAGCAGTGGAAAAAAATGCTAGTAATCTCACACACACGCACACACACACACATGCACACATACATGCACACACACACACGCGCACACACACACATGTACACGTGCACACGTACATGCACGTACACACATACACGTTAAACATAGTCATCTAAAATGCAATAAGAGCTATATATTACATATATAAATAATAATATCTATCTCTCTATATAGAGATATAGACATTAGTTCTTTATTAAACGCTTCCACTGGCCTCCTCCAGAAATGCCAGAAGGCAGCTGTGTTTTTGCTTTATCCCCTGGCTTCCTCCCCTTTTAGACTCTTCACTACTTCTCAACCACCCTTACCTTCTAGATCATTGCCAAGGATGCTAACCTCTTCTCTTTCAGGCTCCCTGTCCCCAAATCAGCCCTCGACGCCCCTTCCTATATCTAAGTCCTATACTGACTGACTGCAGCAGAACAACATGGGCCTTACATGGTTGGGGTCTGCTTTTCTTGGGAATCGGGCTTGTAGAAATAGCCATGCCTCTTCTTTGCAAAAATAAGCACAAAATTCCTATTTGGCACGGCCGTTAGAAGCAAGCAAGGAGAATGGGTGCTGTGGTTTCCCCATAGGAGAGCTGCCTGGGGCTACATCAGGATATTATCGATGTGTGAGTTCCAGTCATTGTGGATTACATGCGGCCTGGTTTTCATCTCAGTTTGACTTTCCCTGCCACTTAGTGTGTGCCTGGCCTTCCTCCCTGTCAGGCAGTATGTCCTCGGGGAAAATAAATTAATATTAATATTAGCCTAAGTAACAAATGGTTGGGAAGGTAACAGCGCAGAACAAAACGGAGTGGAATGATTTCCAAGCCACCCACGGGAAAAGAACTCCCGTCCCTCTATCTTGGCGAAGGGGGCCGGACCATCTTTAGCTGAGGACGCCTGTCTCTGAAAAGGAGCGCCATGAATATCCAGGGCTGGGGAAGCAGTCAAGGAAGTCTAGCCCTGTGGCCAGCTTGAGCTCCTCCTTGCCCCTCCTTTCTCTCCTCTAGTCTCTCTCCCAGGATGCTTTAGCAGCTTTTCCCCTGGCCCCTGGCCCCCACTGTGTCAGCCCCTACCTGTTCAGCATCTCTCTCTCCCCAGGGCCCTGTTCTCAGCTAGGCAGCTGATAAACTGCGCTCTGGTGATAATGGATGGTAATAAGTTAATGTGCTACCCCTCCTGGTAGCATTTGCATTCTGACAGGGTCTTTCTGAAGAAAAATCGTTCTTAACAACAAAATGACTGGGATTGGGAGCATTCCAGCACCTGCGTCTAGCATGTCTAAGGAAATAAATTTGTGACAAGAGGCGTTTTGATTCCTCATTTCGTACTGTGCCTTTTCCCAGTCGGAGACCAGTAAGAAGTTTCTTGCGGGGAGGAAGGAGGGCAGTTCTGCTGCTGAACCAAGGCCTGGGACAGGAAAGTAACCTCCACCTAAGATGCAAGGAAAAGACACCCCTGGAGACACAACATCTCAGAAATAGAAGGGGGATAGAGTGAGGAAACCCCCAGAAGAACAGAGCTGACATATCTGGGCTATGCATGTATCCGCCTCTGCATTAGGGGGCTGGCACAACCTTTGCAGTCAACAACTGCCTTTGGGGTAAAGTCACATTAGAAAGGCTGTTTCCGTGGGCCTGGCTGCCAGCCAAGGGGGTGGGGGAGGAGTAAGCAGTGGATGAGGCTTGGAGATATGCTCCAGAATGGCTGGACTGTCAGGGGCCCATAGAAGCCACATGCCAGAGAGGCCCCTCTCTGATCTACACCAGTCTCCTGGTGGTCACAGGTGCTCTAGCTCTGCAGAGCTGACAGGCAGGCGTGGCCAGGCCACAATCCAGGGTTACTAGCACCAGCTGTCCACAGCTCTTTCTGGGAGGCCACCCTGCATTCTATTTCAAGACTGAAGAAACAAGGCCTTCACGTATGGATTCTACATCCTAGCTCAGACCTACTAGTATCCTCTTCTGCTCTCTGTAGGGCAGACAGTCCTGTTCTCCATCAGCATAACCTGCTACAGAGGAACCTGCCTCACGTCTTTTCATCGTCCTGACTTCCACGCTTAGAGAGGATTCTTTATCCTGGAGCTCAGACACAACAATACCTAATCCAGTCTCTTTGTCTCCCACCTTCCAGGTCCCTTTCTAGAGGATTCCGAGCAAGCCATTGCCTCCTGCAAAGTGGACACTAGAGCAATGAACTCAGCTGGAGCACACCGAACACAGGACCAGATGCATCTCAAAATAAACATTGCTTCTTTGAAATCGCTGTGGGTGCTGCCAGCTGGCCACATGGGCAGGGACTTTGGGGGGCTACTATTCCACCACACAGGAAGCAGAACCCGAGAGATATCAGTCAAAAGACTCTGGATTTTAGTGAGGGAGGAAGAGTTCAAGAGATCTATTGTGCAACACAGTGACTATTGTTAATAAGGATGCACTGCAACTTGAAATAAATAATATTAAGATTTCTTAATAACTAGTAGAATATTCTCTGTGTTCTCACATTGCTATGATTTGAATATTGTTTAATCCTTGTGCTAGGATTTCAGTCCTCTGTGTGGTGATGTTGGGAGGGGATATGGGTCTTTAAGAGGTGGGGCTTAGGGGAAGATCCCTAAGTAACCAGGGTGCTGCCCTCTGGACAGATTAATGTAGTTCTTATGGGCCCTGAGTTCTCTCTAGAAAGAATTGTAAGAGAGATCTTGATCCACATTGGCTCTATAGATCTTTTCAGGTTATGTGAGCTCTCCTTCTGGAATACACATCTTCTACCACGCCATCTGCCACTAGACCCTCACCAGAGCCTAAGGCAATGGTGTCCCCTGATATTAGACTTTCACTTTTCAAAACTATAATCGTAATAAATGTATCACTTGCTTCGGATAGTTTAATATACTAATGAAAAATAGCCTAGCAAACACTACAAGAATGGTAACTATGGTTGCGGTTTCCCACAGCAGACGGCCAGATGTTGGTTTGTGTGTCGAGTGTTGGGGATCCAACCCCAGGGTCCTGGTTTTTATGGACTGAATTCACGCAGATTATGTTTTTCTGCAACACTGCAGGATATTGTCTTTTACAAGATGGGCAAGTACATCTATTTTTTTAACTCCTTTTTCGAGAGACAATCTACTAAGTTTATACCTCAACCTGGATTCAATAGATCCAGCTGGTTAGAGAAGTGACCCTGCCTGGGCAGGATAATAAAGAAAGACTATTGAGTTTGGAAAAAAAAGAATGATAACTATGAAATCACGCATATGCTAATCCTTTGACTTAGCCACCCCACAGCATACCCATATAGGAAACTATTATCCTGTGACATAAATGCTCTTATAACCATAAGATCTAAAGTATGCCCACCAAAGGCTCATATGTTAAAAGTTTGATTCCCAGCTGGTGGTGCTGGTGAGAGGTGATTGGATCAGCAGCAGCAGATCAATCCATTAGTGAGTTCAGAGGCGACTCGGTTAGTTGAAAGAGGTGGGTCACTGAGGGCTTGTCTTTGAAGGCTAATTCTTATCTCCTGATCCTTTTGAATTCTTCATCCTGACCACCATGAAACGACCTGTTCCATCTCAGCACAGGCTCAGAAACAACGGAACTAAGAGACCAAGAGCTAAAACCTCCATACCCAGGGGCAAAAACAACAACAACAAAAAAACCCCTTTTCTTCCTTAAGTCAGCTAACATAAATATATACAATTTTGTCAATTGAAAAATAAAATAATAATGGTCTAGGTGGCCTTGGAGGTAGAATTGACACAGATGACGATTATAGGCAAGTGAGCTGCAGTTTGGTCAGAAGAAGATTCAGACAGGCAGCTCTCTCTAAAAATAGCTATCTTGGGAGCTCATGAGCTCATGATCCCTGGGGTGTTCTAGCCGAGGCTCAAAGATGTCTATAAGAAAGAGACACCGGCAATCAAGCACTCAAAGATGGCTGGCCGGGTCGACTTCTAATGGTTGTTTAAAGAATTGTGTTTGTAAAAGGCTTCTGATTGGATAGGCAAATATTGATTGGGCATCGTTGCCTCACTTAGAATCACCACATCAGGTTGGGAGGGACGGAAAGGTAAATTAACATTTATTGAAAATCCATTACACACTGGACACATTATCTTTAATCTTCACAGTGTATGAGGAAGGTTTTTTTTTTAATTCCTGTTTTGCAGTGAGAAAAAGCAATTTCAGAGATGCTAAGAACCTTGCCCAAAGTCACATTACGCTTTCAGGTAGTACTTCTACAGTGGAGTCCAAGACTGGCTGTCTACATGTACCATGCCCTGCTTCTATTGAATGTCCTAACTCTATCTCTCATCTAGCTGACCCCCAGGTGCCCTCTTCTCCTCTTTGCCTCCATGGAGAATGAACTTTTGCAGTAACCTGATGGACCAACCAGAATCTGTCACAAAGGCAGACTCACCAAGCAGAAAGATTCCCGTGTGATAGTGTTGGGTACCTGCCGGCTAGCGTGCATGACTCCCACAAGCAGTCAAACAAGCAGCAACTGTCTTCACCCAGGCAAGTGGATCTCCAATGGAGGATTTGGAGAGCCTGAGCCCCTTCCCATGTTGTTGCTGCCATTTGAAGTGTGGGGTCTAGAGTTGGGAAAGCTGCCACTTTGGTGGTTTACAGGCAAATTGCAGTACTGTTTACAGGAGCCCCGGCATCCCCAGGGGAAATCAGAAGCCCAGACATGTAACTGCTTCTCTGGCAAAGAAGCATCAGCCTGGGCAGTGATGTGAGACTTCAGCTGGTTCTGGGATTATGACCAGTTCAGCACGGATGCGTGAGGTACAAGGTATTAGCGGGAATGCCACCAGTGATGTCCTTAGGCCATTGCTGGTAGAACAACAGCTCTATGCAGGCGACAGTGCTCCTTCCTAGAATCTAAGCATCACCTTTAGTGCAGCTTTACCCTCTCTGTACCTGCTTCAGCCTCCTGAGGAAACTGAGGCAAGCTAGAGCTGGTAAGGACTCCAGAGTTAGTGCTCAGTTAGAGTATTGGGTTCCAAGTCCAGAGGAAGTTGATGTAACTCGAGCTGACAGTCCAAGAGGTCAGCCATTCCTAGACGCCTAGAGAAGCAGAAAAAAAGTGTCAGAGGTGGAACAGGGTAGAGACAGAAAAGTCTGCAGACTCTCTCTGCCCTGAGCCCGTGCCTAGCATAAGACTCGGCTTCTCTGGCCCCACTTCCTTTTGCTTCTATGGCAGGGTCCAATGAGACTTTCATTGTGAGTGTAGAATTTACTCCAAGACCGCACTTCCTCTTCTACCTCCCTGAACACCTAACTGAACCTCTCAGCTCCTTCTCAGCCCTTTCTCTGCCATACGTCAGAATGAACAGGTACGTCTCACCTGACCTCGCCTTCCTGTGATCTGTCTTCATGAAGACGAAGCCTCTGATAACCTAAAGTAATAGGCACCGAACCTGAATCCCGAACAAGAGATTCATTTTAGCAGGTGCTCGGAAATCAAAAGAAACTCTTGGAATCCAGTGAGTGTCAGTCAGCAGCATGGGACCCGACAGAGACTAAGGGCGGTAGCCTGGCAGGGAAGGTGATGTGAGCAGCTAAGGAAAGGCAGTGACAGCAGGTAGCATTTCATCTGCATTTGAGCTGCCCCTACTCCTCCTTTCAAGGGTCCTGGCATGGGCCTCATAGCTGATGCACAGACCAAGGCTAGAGACTCTTTCCAAGGGACGTTCTATGCTGTGGGCGGGAAATGTGCTCACTCATTTGCTCAGTTAGTCAGCCCAAGTTTCTCTGTGGACTTCCACCCACCATGGGTGAGGCGGGAGGGGCGGGCAGGCAGGTTAGAAGCGTGAGGCGCACGGATTCGTAATCAGGATTTACCAGATCCTCTTAGAGGGAGTCAGCGTTTGTGGGGCAATGAGATTATTTACAGAGTTATGAGCAACAGTCATGGCTGGTGAAGAACAGATGCCGTAGAAGGGAGCAGAGGCCGGAGACAGCCCCTAGAGACTTTACTGTTCTTAGAGCATTCAAAAAAATACTGTTTAGACCAGAACTCACAACACACCTCACAGCAGGAATTATTAGAACATAGGATAGTTCTGAATATTAAATATTAAGGCTTGGGTTAATGGTTTAAAGATGATAAGGTAAGGATTTTGTTACTTCTTGTTGTTGTTGTCCTCTTTTTTATTTTTATTTTATTATTTATTTATTGCCACGGGTAAAGATTGTTCCTTTGTTTTCCGTGTAAAGATCAAGCGATTGTAAGAAATTTAAATCCCCTCAAAAATGAATGGGGAAAAAGCTGCGTGTGGTTTACATCTATAATTCCAACACTGGGAGAACTGAGACAGAAGATGTTGTGTTGCAGGCTGTCCCAGGCTATATAGCAAGACTTTGTCCACACAGCTAAGAGTCCTGAGGCGTAGATTTCATAGTCTCTAATCCTGAGGGAGGCCCTGGCCCATCTGATCTGTGGAATCAGGCATCAGAAGTTCACTCTCAAGTAGGCTTCAAGACTGGTCTCAATCCCAAATGGCTCCATCAGGCCAAGAGCGGGGACTCCAAGGAGCTGATTGACTCTGTCCTTGACCCCTCCCTCTCCTTGTTCAGATGCCTGGCCATGGACTCACACCTGTTTGCAGGACAAACCTCCACAAGTTCACTGGGTGAAGTAGGGGTTAGGGAGAGGTGTGCACTCTGCTGCTTCCAGGTAAGGGCTGGAGCCTGGGAGCCACAGGCATCCATAATTCATATATTCATATGCTATAACGTATTTCCCCTTTTGTCGCATTTCTGGCCAATTGATTTCCCCTGGCCACAAACTTACTGCTTTTAGAACAACATTAATAACAAATGGACTCTGTTCAAACCTACCCTGGGGGAGGAAGACAATGGCTGCGAGAGACTCCTGACTTTGTTTCCCCTGAGAAAGGGGGGGCTCTGAGGAGTCAAGGCAGGAAAAGTTAGGCATAGCAGCTGGAGAACTCCAATCCTGGGTTTTGAGGGTCGAGTGACTTGGGAACTAAGGGTGAGAGGTCTCCCTGTGCCTTCTAAGTTCACCATCAGAGCCCTCTGACAGAGTTATGAGGGGAGAGGGGGCATGGTAAATGGCGAGTTGGGGTGCAAGAATGAAAATACACAGTTGGACAGCTCCCTAGCATTCTCTGTTCTCCCCAACCCCAGTTTGAGTCACTCTCCCCAAAGTCCTATCTCTGGAGACTTCAATGTCAGAGCCCCAAATTCCCATGGCATATCACCCTGAGACTAACTGAAGAGCTAGGAACCCCCATTGCAACCTGGAGCCTCTGCCAAAGGCTCTGAACACCTCATCAGGAAAGCTAAGAGGTTACCCAAGTCAGGCCAACTCAGAGCAGTGAACTGGACCCAGGTGTCTTTGGTGCAGGCATTCTCTCCTGACTCTACAGACACCTGGGCCCCATTCTCTCATTGCCTCTTTTTGTACAAATCCCAGCCACTATCTTTAGGAGGTACTCCCAAGAGAGTTGTTGGATGAGTAAACAAATGGAGAAATAGTCCGGCAAATCACACTCGGTGAGGGAATTTTCTGTCTCAGGACTCCAGCGATGTGAGAGGCTAAGGAATGGGGGTCTCTAACAGTGGGGTTTTGGAGAAGAGCTTTAGTAAGCTTATTAGCTGTGTGGATTCTGAAGCCCAGTGCATAGAGCCTACCACACCTACACAAGACATTTTATGTGGTAAAAATTCTTTCTGTTGTTGCACTTGGGAGGACAGGAGGGTTCAGGGGGACCACACCTCACACAAACCTCCTCATGGAGGAAAGAAAACCAGGATCTGACAGCTCTGGCTGTGTGTGTGTGTGTGTGTGTGTGTGTGTGTGTGTGTGAGTGTGTGTGTTCCTTCTCTCCAGGAAGCCCATTCTATCCAAACACTGAGCCAGCCCCACCCTGCTGGTGAGATTATTCCCTGAGCACATCTGGTACAGGGAGGCTGTGATCCTTGAGGCAAATGGTATAACATTTCTGCTGTTAGCACCAGCACGGTGAACACTTACACCAGCCCGGCTCAGGGCTTCTCAGGGAGCTATGCTGTGCGGATCCTACCACAGGCTGTTCCCTCGCAGCCTGCTGGTTTATATCCCTGGAAATCTCCCGTTGGCCCGGTATTGATTTGGCTTTGAGGAAAACAAAAAGTCAGTAAGAAAAATACACACCACAGGCCAGAAATAGAACCTGTCCTTTGCAGTTGTAGCAAATACTCTCCCACAGCTGGGTCCATTTTGAACATGGTTCCTCTGAGTGGAGCCCAGAGCCCAGAGCTGCCTGTTGTAGCTAGTCTGTGCCTTACAAGACCACAGGGGCCCAGCTACATTGGGCAGCTTGTCACAGCATTTTATGGGCAGGGTAAATATTTGTGTTATATTCTCAAGCACAGCTTGGAGCCCAAGCCCACTTTATGGCCAGACCTGGGGAAATTGGAGGGCCATGCTGCGTGAACTACAAGAAAACATACTTTCTTGTGGCACAGTAGGATGCAGTTTGTACTGGAGGGCAGAGACCATTTCTGTGCCTGAATTGAGGAGGAGCCTGCAGCTGTGGAAGCTTTCAATTCAGATTTCCCTCCAAAATAGGTTAACCCTACATGCCGTGTCTTCAGAGGATTTTCTAAACCTGTATGTGTGAGAGTATCTGTGTGTATATGTGTATCTCTGTGTGTGTGTATGTTTATCTGTGTGTATGTGTATCTAGGTGTGTATGTGTATCTGTGTGTATGTGTATCTGTGTGTATGTGTATCTGTGTGT
>LOJH01043530.1:3272-13976 GCA_001685095.1 Ellobius talpinus
TAGTTCCAGGACAGGCTCTAAAACTACAGTGAAACCCTGTCTCGAAAAACAAAAAAAAAATACTGAAGATATATTAATTGAGCAGGATATGTGGACCCTATTTAGATCAAGGTATGGCAAAGCCGACTGTGAGAATGCATTTTCCCGTGGGAACTGAATCTGAAAAACAGATTTGATATTAGATGTAACTGTACATTTTGTTGAGTATTAGTTCTTAAAGCCCTTCTCTGTTAGAGACTGATACTGAAACACTCGTCTGTGAGATGAGCTCATGCTCACTAGGCACTTTAAAATTCTAAGACAGGAGGTGACAAGCTTTTTCTGGAGAGGGCCACATGGTTTGTCACAGTTCTTCAGCCTTGCGGTAGTCGTGCAAAACAGATATAGATAGTATGCACATGAGTGGACGTGGCTGTATTCCAATAAAATTTTATTTATAAAACAGGGAGCAGACTGCATTTGGCCCATGGAACTAGGGGTTACCAATGCCTGCTCTATTGAAAAAAGAAAACAAACCAGGAGAGGGGAGACATGGACACCATGGGTAAAATACTGATAACCATCCAAGCTGGGTGACAGCTGATGGTGGTTTGGGGCACTTTTTTCTCTATCATTCCCTCACATCCTTGACTTTTGTGCACACACGCTTTTGTGTCAAGCTGGTGTTTAATCAGAATCGGCCTCCCAGAAGCTGAAGCCAGCATCAGATCCCTGTAGTCGGTCCTTTTGGTGGGGTCTTACTATTTCCCAGGAGACTCTCAGGCGCATTTCCTTCCAGAGCCTCACGCCCTGATACACAGTTTTCCAAAAATGGAGATTCCAGCGTTCAGGGATGGAGCTCACCGCCCTCGCCCTGAGAAGCAGTGTTGTTTTCTCATTTCTCAGTGGGAAATCAGAATGCCCTAGGGAGGACAAGAAATTCACCAGGAGCTCTGGGAAGCCCTGGGAACTCAGGAAGTTGGAATCTGGTCAGAACATCTGGGAGTTTAAAAGGGGGAAAAAAAGTGAAGCTATTCATCCAGCCCCATAAATTCTCTCAGAAGCAGATACTGTAATTATACAGAGAAGAGACGTTGAGCCATGTTGTCAGCAGACAGGAATCACACTTCCACACTGAAACTGTCCTGAATGAAAGGTTGAGGTCTTACCTAATTTTGGATCATGGGTGGCAGATCTTTTATTTTGAGAAAGGAATTGGTGTTTTTCACAGTACCCGTGGAGGCTGCTGGCCCTTGTCACCTGCCTGCTGAGGAGTCGTGCAGTTTGCCCTCCACCAGCCTCAGCCCCCTGCCTCTGTGCCGTGGCAGGGCTCTCACTCATGAAACTATACCAACCCTACCCACCATTCAAACTCCAGCCTCAGCTAATAAGCTCTTCCTGCCTGCTACGGCTTTACCCACTGTTCCACGCAACTGTGTATGGCCCTGGGTGTGACCAAGGGTAACTGATGCTGGTGCCATTCCACCTGAGAGGCTGGATGGCTCAGTGGTCAAGAACACTGGCTGCTCTACCAGACCCGGGTTCAATTCCCAGCACCCACATGGCAGTTTCCAAGCATCTGTTAACTCCAGTTTCAGACCTGATGCCCTCTCTGGCTTCTGAGGGCACCAGACACAATTGTGGTGCACACGCGGACATGCAGGCACAGTCTCTCTGAGTTTGAGGCTAGCCTGTCTACAGAGGGAGTTCCAGGACTGTAAAGGCTACACAGAGAAACCCTGTCTTGAAAAATAAACAACAACAACAACAATAAAAACCAAAAAAACCTCAAACCAAAAAAAGACACAAAAATTAAAAATATAGGATGTTACTTCAGTTTTTTAAAAAGGCTATCCTAAATTTTCAGTGGCTTAGCATAATAAAAATTATTTTCGCTCATGTCATAACAGAGCAGGTAATCATTCCATGTGTGCATAAGGACTCCTGATCAAGCTTTTTCTAACTTATGGCTCCACTTTAATGGAGTCATTTTATTATTTTTAAATGTTATTATTTATTAGTATTAATTATCATCATCATTATTATTAGTGTGTGTGCACGCATGTGCGCTCCCAACAGATGAAGAAAGATAGGCTGAGGAAGGCTTTTATATTATATAAATTATACTTCTCTGAAAATAAATTGCATCTGTGAAATCCACCCAGGTTGTGATTTGATATGGCTTCTCCATTGTCTTTAATGGCTGGAAACAGCCCATTGTATTACCAGTCTGCTTAGCCTTGCTAGTCACAATGGGCATTGTACTGTTTTCAGTTTGGGGTGGTATCAATAAAAGGTAATTCTGAGACAGGCAGTGGGAGTGCACATCTTTAATCCAGCACCTGGGAGGCAGAGGCAGGCGGATCTCTGAGTTCGAAGACAGCCAGGTCTACTGAGTGAGTTCCAGGACAGCCAGGTCAACACAGAGAAACCCTGTGTTGAAAAACCAAAAAGAAAAAAGTGATTGTGAACACATCGTTTGGTTAATCTCTGTGTACATTTCTATTTCTAAAGTGGTCATATGATCATAGTCGCCGACACGCGGTGCAGTGATAGTCCATGTGGTTTAGTTTGCTTATCCCTGGTTACTAAAGCCTCAGTCACTGGCCACTTGGACATTCTATCTTGAGATGTCTCCTGTCCAAGCCGTTGATTGCTTGTGTTCTTCTGGAGCAGGTGGTCCCTTTCTCAATGACTTGAAGAAAGTATGTGTACATTATGCTAACTGTTTTGGTGCAGCTGTATTCTTACATCTGGTAGATCTCCTTTTCCTTCTCTTAGAGATATTTTGGCCTGACGATGGTGGCACACACCTTTAATTCCATCATTCAGGAGAAGCAGGCAGAACTCTTGTGAGTTCGAGGCCAGTCTGGTCTACAGAGCAAGTTCCAGGACAGACAGCGTTACACAGAAAAACCCTGCCTCCCCACAGACAAACACACAAAGAAAAAAGAAGAAAAAAAGAGAATTTGAGAACCTGGAACATACAATGAGACCCTGCCTTCAAAAAGAAAAAAAAGAAAGGAAAGAAAGGAAAAACGTAAAAAGCCGGGCAACGGTGGCACATGCTTTTAATCCCCATCTTTGGGAGGAATCAGAGGCAAGTGGATCTTTTAGTTCAAGACCAGCTTGGTCTATAGAGGGAGTTCCAGGACAGCCTGGCTACACAGAGAAATCTTGTCTTGAAAACCAGTCAACCAAACAACTAAACAAAAAATTTATATTAATGAAAAAAATCCTTGTTTATTTATTTACTTAGTTACTTAATTTGGCTTTCCGAGTGCTGGGGTTAAAGGTATGAGCCACCACCACCTGCCGGTTAACAGAAGTTTACATTTTAATGAACTATGCAATTTTTTTTGTCTTTAATGACTAGTAAGTACTCTTTGTGCTCTTCCAAGCTCGTGAAGAAGGTTCATGGTATCTTTTAGATGTCCTTGGATTTCATTTTCTACCTTTAGGTCCGTGACTGATCTGGACTGGGTTTTTGCACGCAGAGCGATACAAGGAACATGCGAATGTATAGGGGACAGGCACCGTGTGTCGACAGGGTCTGAGTTCTTCCCAACACGTGGCATGGGACCTTGGCTGTAAGTCAGGTGACTGTCTGTGCGTGGGTCTATCTAGGGACATCTTATTTACCTGCGTTTTCGCTGACATTGCACGTTTCTAATTGCGGTAGTTCAAAGACCGTTAATTTAGTGGGGTGTGGTGGCACACACCTGTAATCCTAGGACTCAGGAGAGTCTGGGCCAGAGGATGAAGACTTAGAGGCCAGCCTGACTACGCAGTGAAATCCCCATGCCCCAGGGATGGCCCCACACCTGGGAGAGTATGGACAGTACAAATTAGACCCGGTGGGTTGGTTTTTAAAGTTAGGGGATTAGTGGGGTGAGTGGTGCATCTGGGTTGAGTTAAGGGGAGGAGTTAGGAGTAGATATCAAAATACATTGTGTGAAATTCTCAAAGAATTAATAAAAATATCTTTTGAAAAGGGATCCAGGGCCTTCCTTGATGCCTCACGATACTGCAAGGAGCTGTGAAGTTTATCAGGTCAGGGACCAGTGTCCGTTCCTCCAGAAGACTTTCTTTCGAAAATACTGCATTAGAAGTCAAACTGATGCCACAATCTGTATTGTAGAATATTGCTCTGCAGCAAAATAAATGAGCTGTGAAGACATGAAAAGACACGGAGGAAGTAGGTGATGGCACATTTGGAGGCAGGAGCATGACAATAGGAGCCTGCCTAGGCTCATTCCCAAGGCTCAATCTTTTATGTATATAGTGCTCTGCCTGCCTGTAGGCCTAGAACTGCAGGCCAGAAGAGGGCCCCAGAACACATTATAGACTGTCATGAATCACCGTGTGGTTGCTGGGAATTGAATTCAGGATATCTGGAAGAGCAGCCAATGCTCTTAACCTCTGAGCCATTTCTCCAGCCCAGCCAAAGCTCAATCTAAAAAATGATTAAGACAGGTCATTAAGGATGAGAGAGAAGCAAAGAGTCAGAGCACAAAGGGTTTTCATGTGAGGAAAATTCTGGTTTGTTTGGTTTTGTTATTATTTATTTAGTTTGTGTTTTCACAGGGTCTCTCCGTCAAAGTTCTTGACTGCCCCAGAACATGCTCAGTAGACCAGGCTGGCTTCGAACCGCCAACCTCCCACCTCTACCTCCCAAGTGCTAGGGATTATAGGTGTGTACTATCACACAAGCCTCCAAACTATTCTGTGTGGTATTGTGATGGTGGACATGTGTGTTGTAAATTTGTCGAAAGCCACATAACATCAGTGAGCCAGCAGATGGCTCAGTAGGTTAAGCCACTTGTTACCAAGTCTGATGATGCAAAACCCCGGGACTCACATGGAGGAAGGAGAAAGCTGTCCTCTGATCTCCACATTGGAGCTGTGGCCTGTGCACACACACTAACTAAATAAATAAATGCCAATGTAAACTGTGGACATTAGTGATAAGGTTGCATGTTTGAGGTCCACTAATTGTAATTAATGCCTGTGCCTTTCTGGTAGAGAATGTAGGTGATGGAAGAACTGTGCTTGCCGGGGCCAGGGGCACAAGGGAACTCTCTGTGTTCTCTGCTTAGTTTTACTGTGACTCTAAAACTGCTGTTTAACTGAAGTCTGTACCCTGCTTCTAAGGCTCAGGGAGCATTGGGGAGGAGGGGGTGGAAAGACAGCCAGAGTCCAAGGATCAGGGAACGTGCTGTGAGATTGTGTCTCCTGCAAGTGTCAGAGAAGCTACACCCATGAAGTCTCATCATCATTTAGCCATGGCTGCCTAAACATAATCTGAACAAGGACGGTACCAACAGACATGTTAACATGGAATGGCAGAAGCTCACGAGGCCACACACTAAATGAAGAACTCCAGGCAATCAAGAAATGCTGAGCTTTGGAGAAATAGTCTTCCCCAAGGAAGAGCACACCAATTGGTTATCCAGTACCAAATGATCAACCCTGAGAACATATACATACAAGTAACATTCTATAGCTGAGCACCGTGTATTTATATATTTAAGAATACACATACATAGACATGTACACACACACACACACACACACACACACACACACACCTCCACCACCACCACTAACAAATTAAGGAAAAAGAGGCCATCAATTTGAAAGAGGGCAAATGGGCAGGGGTGGAAGGAGGAAAAGGAAGGGGAAATAATACAAGTATATAATAATTTCAAAAATAAAAGTTATAATTATAAAAAATGAGATTGCTTGTACATTTTTTAAAATTGAAGTCTTTAAAAAACAATATAAAAAATCTGTCACTCTGGATAATTGTCTGGTCCCTAGGTCATTAAAAACATACATACTATATTACCTTGGAATTATGCCCTAGGATTGTACCCATTGTGGTCAAGAAACTGACCCAGATTTATGCTGTGCTTCTTTGGCTTTTAGTTTGCGTGGAAGAGCAGCACACAGCGCATGCTGTGAGATCCAGCAGTCATGCTTTCTACCCAGAGCCACTTCTTGTTTCACGGTAACCCCCAAAGCCAACCACACATACTGCAATCCACCCAGACCCTGCTGCCACCAGCTGCCTTGTGTTTTAAATGACACAGTTAAGGGGTTTTGCTCTCGCAATGTTTCCGTCTAGGTTTTATTTAGTTGCTGTTACCAAACATCAGTGATCCATTTTCTAAATTGGTCTAATTTTCTTATAAAGCAGAGGCAGACAGGACCCTGGTGCCGTTGCTGAATGTAGTTTTCCCGTCTTGAGTACAGCTGAGCTCCGACTAGCTGAGTTTGAGGGTGACTTTCAGTCTTGCAACAATGCCCGTTTATGAGCATACAAAATACAGCCAGCTGTTCTGGTAGTGATCAGATTGCCCCTGTTTTCTGGTTTACACAGGCCCTGATTATATTTGGGTCGATGCCTGCAGTGTTTGTTTCAACGGCTTCCAGAATTGGAATAGTCCAGGATGAAATGTCTTTTCACCCAACATCTGGAACACCTGTTTCCACTGTGTTCTGTGGAAACTGTGCTTCTGCAGACAAAGGGAAAGTTGAGTGTGAATGTTCTCACGTCAAGGCCAGATGTTCCGGTGCAAGCTTGCACCTGCGACAGAGTGGTCCATTGTCTGAACCTCACAGGAGGCCAGAGTTTGCCTCACTTCAAGTCCAGCACCGAGAGGAGACGGAGGAAGTTGGGGGGCTTCCTGGAGAGCTCCCCTCTCCTTTCTCCCAGCTCTCCCCATCTCTGAGAGGAGTCCCCCTTCCCTGCTGTCAGGCTTGGCCACCTGAGAGTGACCACTGAGACTCACATGGCTGAAGGAGAGAACTGAGACCCGGGGCCTCCCCACTTCCCCACCAGCGCAATCCCAATGCCCAGTCTAGTTCCTGTTTGGCCTGCTCTGTTTCTCTATATGTCTTTCCTTCGCCTGTTGTAGAACCACATTTGAGCTTTAATCAGTGGCCCAAACCAAATTCTTAGGCCAGAAATGGAAGCGCTGAAGGCACTGGTCTCCAAGGGTCCAAGAAAAAAAAAATCCTGAGGCATTTCTCCTCTGCTGTCCCATTGTGATTCCTCCAGGTACATGCATCCTGGTCAAAATTCTTAGTGTGTGCTACAGGGTGTGCAGTTGTTTTGTTTTGTTTGTTGTCAGGGCCTGTATGCCCCAACACAGAAACTATTTTCCTCTAACTGGACCGGTACGGAGGCAGAGGCGCGAGGAATAACAAGACACAGTTCACACAGTCATAACGGAAGGGCATCTCAGGCTTCATCCATTCCTGAAGATCTACCCGCGTTTATTATACAAAACACCTTTTATCCCCCAGGCAAACCAAGGTGGATACTCATTAATACTCTCTTTCTGGGGGACACGGGGCTAGTGAAACACCTGCAACTTAAGTCACCGGCTTTGGAAACAACACCTCTCCCCAGGCGATCTACATTTTAACAAAGGAGAACCATACATCCTAGCCTTTGTCAGGTGGCTAGCTTGTCTGGCAGGATTGCAGTTGCCTTGGAAATTTAGCATGGCCAGAGAGCCTGGCTATAAATATTTTGTATGAAATATGGGCCCACAGTTTGTTTTCAGGAAACCAAGGGTGGTGGAACATGATCATTCTAGAATAACAGGTAAGGTCTGACTGGATTAGATTCCCACTGTCTGTACCTCTCTCAGGACTGGACCCCCTATCAGGGAGAGCAAAGGGCTTATCTGGGTTCTTAATGGGTCAATATGTTACCATGCTTTAGATTTCAGAGAATGTTGGAACCGAGTCAAGAATAAGAGCAGTAACTTATCAAGCACTTATGTGCCCCAAGTTTTAAGTCCTTACAACAACGTGGAGTAAATGTTCCTACTAAGTTAAGGCTTGCCCCATGTCCTATAGCCATCAAGGAGAAATCTAAGAAAACATTTTACTCATTGAATCTAATGGTCTCTTGTTGGTTGCATTTGTTTCTTTTTAAAACAGATTTATTAAGGCCAGGAAGTGGTGGTGCATGCCTTTAATCCCAGCACTCGGGAGACAGAGGAAGGCAGATCTCTGTGTTCGAGGCCAGCCTGGTCTACAAAGTGAGTACCAGGACAGCCTCCAAAGCTACAAAGAAAACCTGTCTTGAAAAACCAAAAGAAAAAAGATTTATTGATTTTATTTACGTGTATGTCTTCATGTATTATGTGCACGTGCCTGTAGGTACCCAAGGAGGCAGAAGAGGGCACTGGAACCTCTGGAATTATGAGCAATTGTGAGCCACATATGGGGGCTGGGAAACACACTCATGGCCCCTGTAAGAGCGGACTGTCTTAACCATCGAGCGCCATCTCTCCAGCCCTGTCTCTTTGTGTCTTTGAGATAGTCTTGCTATATAGCCTAGGCTGGACTTGGCCCTGTGATCCTCCTGAGATTCCAGATGTGTGCCTGTCATTCCCAGTTGTCTCCATTTCTCTGGAGGTAATGTAACTGTAAGACAAAAAGGATCATCTCAGGAAACAAAAAATGGTAATCTTGCCCGGGGGTGGGGGGCGGTGGCACCCGTCTTTAATCCCAGCATTCGGGTGGCAGAGGCAGTGAGTTAGAGGCCAGCCTGTTCTACAGAGCAAGTTGCAGGACAGCCAAGGCTACACAGAGAAACCCCGTCTCAAAAAACCAAACAAAAACAAACCAAAACCAACCAAACAAACAAACAAAAAACCCCACCAAAAAACAGTAATCTCTAATGCTGAAATTAACCGAATATGTGTACATTCTGGTCATTGAAGAGCTTCTGGAAGCTGCTGTGAAAATCAGCCTTTAGATCTTGTGTACTGTGAGCCTCTTGCTCAGTGATGGAGGGGAAGATTGGTTGTTTTGGGAAGAGTTTGTTGACGTTATAAAGAGGTCCAGCAGATGGCAGTGTTTCCCACAGGCACTGCAGAGTCCACCAAGCTCTGCACAGACGCCTGGCGATGTGAAGTCAAATTAGTGGGAGTAGAAGGCCGTTGCACCTGCCTGCTTTTTTTTTTTTTTGCATGTGCTGGGGATTGAACCCATGACCTTGTGGATATTAGATAAACACTCGACCGCTGAGATACAGTCCTCAGTTTAAAATTTTCGTCCATTTACACATGATTTTATTTTTATTTACCTTTTTTCCCCCTAGTTTTTTGAGACAGGGCCTCTCTATGTAGCTCTAGCTGTCCTGGAACTCACTACATAGACCAGGTTGACCTTGAACTCACAAAGATCTGCATCCTCCTGTTTTCTGAGTATTGGGGTTAAAGACATTCACCACCAGACCTACCTACACATGATTGATTTTTTTTAACATTTTGATAAAAAAACAAATCAGGGTAGACCTCCTTCCTTGCCTGCCAGCTGCCCAAACTCCCATGTGATGCTCCCACAGATCTGCTCATCCAGCAATAGCCCCAGGACGGTTAGTTCAACCCCATCTGCCTGCCCCATTACTTATGCGCCAGTCTCCCCCTCCCCTTCCTCGAAGGCCATCAATGTGCACATCTGGCTGCTGGTCCAGCCTGGGCTTCTCCATCTCTGCTTATGGTTCTCACGAAATGAACCAATCACTCTTCTGGAGAGGACAGTCCTGGAAATGAGTAGGTAAAGGTAACTGTTATTGACTGTGAGAAAGACATTTCAGGACCGAGAGAGGTTTCGCTAGGTCTGAGCCTGAGGTCCAATTGCCAGCTATAGCCAGCTCAGCTACAAGTGAAAAATGTGTTCCTTCCTGACACAAGCTTTAGGGAAATACTTATTTCTACTGTCTGTCAGGCCGCCTGGAGTCATAGGGTGGGCAATATACTCTTAATTTTGAAGACAATCAGGTATTAGAGAGCTTCCCACTGTAAATGTAAATGTGTCAGCAGGCATTGAAACTGTGTATAATACCATGGAAAGTGTGTTTAATACCATGGAAACTGTATAATACCATGGAAACTGTGTTTAATACCATGGAAAAAAGGGAGTGAGTTAGGATATCCTGGGACCACCGAGAGAACATTACTATGACGAGGAACCGTCTGATGATTTTTCTAATGATACCCCTGACTGTTTATATGTAAATCTTATACTAATTAATTAACTAATTAATTAACTGTGTTTTGTTTGCTGTCTTAGTTAATGTCTATTGCTGTGAAAGAGACATCATGACTATGGCAACTCTTATAAAGGAAAACATTTAACTGGGGCTGGCTTACAATTTCAGAGGTTTAGTCCATTATCAGCATAGTGGGAGGCATGGTGGCATGCCTGGCAGACATGGTGCTGGAGAAGCTGAGAGTTCTACATCCAGATTCTGACAAGCACAAGGAAAAGAGAGAGAGGGGGGGGAGGGAGAGAGAGAGAGGAAGAGAGAGAGAGAGAGAAAGAGAGAGAGCCACTCTGTCTGGCTTGGGCTTTTGAAACCCCAAAGCCCACCCTCAGTGACCCACTTCCTCTATCAAGGCCACACCTACTCCAACAAGGCCACACCTACTCCAACACAGCCACACCTCCTAATGCCACTCCCTAAGCTGATCTTACTCAAACCACCACATTTGCTGAGACAGGGTCTGTAGTGATGAGTCGAGCAGGCCTGCTTTTCATCCCACCCAGCTCCCACACGGCTAGTTTAACACCCGAAATAACAACACACAAACAACAAACTATATTCATTTAAACACTGCCTGGCCCACTATATCTAGCCTGTTCTTGGCTAACTCTCATATCTTGCTTTAACCCATATCTAGTAATCTATGTATC
>LOJH01043531.1:3062-13976 GCA_001685095.1 Ellobius talpinus
GGGGCGGGCTGGTGGGCAGGCGGCAGTAAGTCCCCGGAAGGTGCAGAGTCCCAGTGGCAAGCGGTAGGTGGGCGTGTGGGTGGGAGACACATGGGCAGACACATTGTATGGAACAGAATTGGATACTTATTACTTAAAGAAGGGGGAAAAGAAAGGAGAGAAAGGGAAGAGAGAAGAAAAGAGAGACAGGGAGGGGCCCCAAGAGAGAGGCGCATGCCCCAAGAGAAAGAACAGACAGAGATCCAAGATGGCGGAGGAGGAGGGCAGAGTCGCCGGGAGTGGGCGTGGCTTGCCTCTTAAAGAGACAAAAACCATAACAAACAGTGTTAGGGATTTAGAGATCTTCTGGATTCTTCATTTTAGAAGAGGAAACTGGAACTGGAGGGGGTATGCCTTACACAGGAGCCTTCAGACAGGTGTAAGAGTATCTCCCTGGTGAGCTACCTTCTGCTGTGACACCATGAACCTCTGTACATAATGGACCATGTCCTAGAGTGTCCACAATCTGTATTGTTAACAGATAGGTAACCATATATATCCACCGCAAAACTGGTTCCAGAAAAGTCACTCCTAAGCACGAATCACTTTGGAATTGGGCAGTTGTCCCCAAAGAGACATAAGATGAACCATCTGAGGTGAAATGACACTCCCGAATTATAGCAGGGAAGCCTATGCCCCACCTGTGACATTGTAAGGATGGCCATTTCCAGGAGAGATGTTTAGGTAACTATAAAGTTGAAGAGATCCAGGTTAAGAAAAATTAAGTCCTGGAAGAAAACAGGGAATTATTCTTATATGCTGACGTGATATCTTGGCCAAGGTTATATAAAGTGAACTGGAAACAGCTCCACAGAGAATAGTTATGACCTAACTCTCTGATGCGTGGTTTAACTCCTGGAAAACCTCCCCTCTTCCTGGTTTATAGTCATCCAGACTGAGAGGACAGGCCTAAATGTTGTAGACTTTATGTTAGTGCAAAATAAATTAGATCTCAAGATGGGAGTTGAAGCATCAAGATGGTTGGCAGGGGTATGCATGTATAAAAGCAGATGCATGAACATGTCTGAATGTGTGTGAATCACATTGGAAATCTGATTCCCCTACCTCTATATTTAGTGCGCCAACTTCTCAGTGTCGCATCCCTTCTGAGACCAAGGCAGCAGTGGTTTCTTGGATTTTTCTTTGCAGGTCAGCATTTGTCTCGTTCAGCCACAGTCATGTTATAGGCTTGGGGCTCAGGGCGGGTTTATCATCCTCTCACATATGGTGTGAGGGATGTTGTTCTGTCACAAAGCAGAGAGGAAGCTACGGAGGGTGATTTGGACAGATCCCATCGCATGGCATTTGGAACCGTAAGCTATCACAGTCAAGGTTAATAGTTTGGATTTGCATGCATTTTTTAAATGTTTTTACATAGCTCTTGGATCGGAAATAAAAATAGACAAGTGGCCCAGTGAACAACCCAGGTAAATAAAGCCTACCAGACTCAAGGAGGTTCTGGACATGTTTTATTTATGTGGCAAGTTGGTGATTTGGGCTCCTAATTGTCAGGGGCTCCAGAGGAAAGTATTTGAAATCAGAACCTGTTGTTACAAATTGGAATGTTCACACAGTAGTTGCATAAACAGGCTATTGGAAAATAGCAATAGTGGAAATTGCCACAGACCTGTCATGCTCTGCAAGCCAGCAAACATGACCAGCTTGGGTGGCCAGGTCCCCTGGATCTTTGACTGTGCTCCCTGCCAAGTGGAACATGTCCCCTGGAAGCACTTGCTAGGAGAGGAAGCTGGCTTGATAACCTATCCCTGCATCAGAAGGAAATCACTCCTTCGCCAATGGACCCACCTCACTTGGTTGGCCACCTGTCACCACCAGACAGTGAGGGCAGTCACTTCAGATCTGAGCAGGGCTCAGGGACTCCCAAGCAGTGACTCTCCCCAAGCTGCTTTCTCCCACCATGGCTTCTTGATTATCTCTTTATTCCACTACACTGGCTGCCCTTGGAGAAGAAAAGGCACAAAACCTCTTCTCTTTTAGTCTACTTCAGCATCCACAGCTCCAATAACTTTTAATAATAAACTGCAGAGACCATTAGGATGTGTCTGGCTTGCTTTATTCACCCATCTCCGAGGATCCTGATTGGGCTGCTGTGTGCGATGACAAACACAGAAGGCAGAGCAAATCCAAAAGCTGGATTAGCAGACAGTCTGTGCCTTCTCAGGCTGCTTTCCCTTGAAACAGAAAAGGCTCTTTGACAAAAACTGGCTTCAAAGTTTCTGGGTAGAAGGAACAGAGTGGCTTGTAACTAAGAGGAAAGAAACCTTTGATCTTCCTGGGATAGGCAACATGGTGTGTAGTGGGAATGGACCTTGAAATCATGTTGGTCTAAAACTTTTTTTTTCTCCAGGACTCTTATTCAAGAGGCATAAGATACTGATGCCAGAGATTTCAAAATTACAAAAATGGAATAATTGCATGTGGCTGTAAAAGCAACTGTGAGACGGTTAAATGAGAATATGCACATAATCTGTGTATGTTATATGCAGTATGCAGTGATCTTTATCTCTTTAGTTTTAGAATCTGGCATCCACCACAGACAGTGATCAAAAGTACCACGGGCCCTCGGGGCTGACCAGCTAGCTCCCCTTCAGAAGGAATGTGATAGACAGGTGCAGTAGGTAATTTTCTTCCCTGTCACAAAGGAGCATATCTACAGGATGATAGGAACATGCACCCCTTTCATGTTGTTACCATGGAAGTTTCTTCATAAGGGTGTTGATGACAAAATAAGATCAGAAAGAAGAAACTGATTCAGCTATTACATGGTTACTTGCCTGCCAGAGCATGCCTGACGCCCAGAAACTGCTGGTCCTACGACACTCACCATCACTAAAGCCGCAAATGTTAATTCAGTGGGCTTATTATCAACATCTATTATGAACATGCTGTGCACGGCCATTTACAGGGACAACAAAAACAGCTCTGTCTGTGAGTGAGTGTGTGTGTGTGTGTGAATGAGTGTATATGTAATAGAGATTATATGTGTGTTGAGGGGCTTTATGCCATCTCATGGCTGCAGAAGGTGAGGACAACTCTGGGGGGTCAGTTGGTACATAGGTTCCCAGGATTGAACTAAAGACAATAGGCTTGCACAGCAAGCACGACTACCCGCTGCGCTGTCTCACCAGTATCAGGAACTAGGCAGCACACATGGAGTATCTTTCTGCTTAACCAGTGGGGCCATAGTTCAACCCATACCAACTTGTGAACTAATCTAGATTTCTCTCTCTTTATTGTCTCTACAAAGCAACAAAAAGCTACCTATCTTGGCCAAGAAGTGTAAAGAGTATTTCCCATATTCTATCCCATTTTAAAAACAACAAGTCTAAGTGACTATGAGTATCCCAGTTCCACAGAGGAACAACTGGGGCCCAGGGGCACAGAGTACATTATAAAGGATGATTAGAGACCTTTGTGTGCTGATGAAGCTATTGCTATGCAAAACTTGCTCTCAAGTGAGTGATGACTATTTTGTCTTCAAAAAATGGCACAGCGAAGATTGTGGCCAAGAGAGATACCTACTAATGTCTGCGGCATGGCGATGGGTAAGATGGTGCAGTGAACAAGTGTGAGTCTTGAAGGCAAGAGGCAGAAGCCCCAAATCCACCATCATTTCCTCATAGCTGTGTGACATGACGCCTGCTGCGTGTTATCCTTGGGCCTCATTTCATCACCTGTAATCATTATCCCAGTCAATACTGTCATACGGGTGAACCTACTTCCCTATTCTCGGGGCTCTAGGTAAATGTCAGCTATGATTACAGTCTAATTCTTTTCAGTGCAGTATTGACTTGCTCCCTGATCTTTGGAACTCTCTCCTGGCATGTTAGCTCGCTCATCCGTAAGCAATAGCTGCTGATACAGCATTTTAGAAATACCCTCCAGCAACCATTTTCAACGCGCAGTGACCTAGAAATCTTTTGGGATTCTGTGAAAATAGATTTCTGGACCCCAGGGATTATGACCAAGAACAGCTGGATGGAGTCTTGTAATGTCAGTCTTTTGAAGGCCCCCACTGGATTTTGATATAACTTGGGCTGTGAATACTTCTGGAAAAAAAAAATCTACCATACAAGCCCAATAGACAAAGAACTAGGATATTTATAGACTCCTGATATCTATGCTCCGTCCCTTGACCAGAAGACTGACTCAAAAAGCCACAGAAGTCTCCTGTGGGCTTGAGTATAGACTACACAGTAAACTCTCCAGGCACCCACCCTATGGGCGTGCGTATAAGGTTAACTCAGTGCCATGGCCTCTTTTTCTTGTCTCTGCAGACACGTTTGCCAGCAAAGTAGCAGCCACCCAGGACCAGTACGCAGATGCATCCATAGGCAACGTCACTGGAAGCAATGCTGTGAACGTCTTCCTGGGAATCGGCGTGGCCTGGTCCATTGCTGCCATCTACCACGCGGCCAACGGGGAACAGTTCAGAGTGTCCCCTGGCACGCTAGCTTTCTCTGTCACTCTCTTCACCATTTTTGCATTCATCAACGTGGGGGTGCTGCTGTATCGGCGGAGGCCAGAAATAGGAGGTGAGCTAGGTGGGCCCCGGACTGCCAAGCTCCTCACATCTTGCTTGTTCGTGCTCCTGTGGCTCTTGTACATTTTCTTCTCCTCCCTGGAGGCCTACTGCCACATAAAAGGCTTCTAAAGGAACAATCAGATATAGTAAATTTATATATATACATATATATACATAAAAATTATGTATAATGAACAGAGGAAACTGACATTTGTTATGTTCACTTAACCTGCTGATGGAATCCAGCTTCAAGAACATACTCTGTACTAGGGCGGAAGTCAGAAACCACCATCTCCCATTCCCAGGGCATCATCGTGTTGAACAAGGCATGGAGGCAGGTGCATCTTGCATCTCAGCCTAGGAGGGCTGTACCCTCTTCAAGTTTGTAAATGGCTAAGGCTTTGGTTTGTTTGTCTTTTGTTTTGTTTCCAGTGGGGTCGGGGAGGTGGTAGTTGGCTTTTGGTTTGGTTTGGTTTTGCTTTGTTTTGTTGGGAGAGCCAGGATCCTCCTTCTCTTTATGGGAAGCATTGATCTACCCAAAGGTGTATGGATTTGGGATCAATCTGGAAACCATTACGATTCTCTCCTCACCTCCTCCAAACACTTTAAACATGACTTTGGATTAAGGAAGGAGCTGGGCATGGAAGAAGAAAGAAGCACATCTTTATTACCAAAATGTTATGCTTATCTCCGAGATGTGAATAGAGGCGAATTGCCTCAAGGAAGAGAATCATGGGAGCTGAACTGGAGCCAGGAGAAGCCATGGTTCTAGACGTAGACTAAGGATATGGTGCCTGGCACTCTTGTTCAGCTGGTACAGGGATAATGTGCCTAGATTCCCAGGAATACCCAGAACTCTTCATCCTTATGTCTTTAGCTCTGAACTGTGATTAGCAAGACCCCTATTCCACCCAGCCCAGCTAATTCCCCAGGTATCCCATCCCAGACCCCCTCCTGCCCACCACCCAATCCCCTGCAAGCAGGAAGATTAACCCCATTCCCCCTCCAAAAAATAGATAATCCTTTTGGCCATCACGTGTGTCCAGGTCCCACATTGCTGTTGCCTGGGATTTTTCCATCAGTTTTATTTTCAGTGGCATCCATGGCTTGCCCAATCCTGTTCCAGTCATGACTGAACATTTGCCCTCCTTCATGTGCCTGTTCGGGAATGTTGTGATCCCCTTCACACAGTGCATGGACGACAAACAAAGAAAACAAAGCGTATCTGTATATAGTAGAGTATAGCAAATACTGTTCTCCCATTCAGCGATGTTGATTGGACACTGAAGATGCGAGTTTTCTTTTCACCTGAGTTGTTACTTTTGAGTTGTTACTGAGTTTGAATATTAATAGGTATAAGAGAAGAAAATGGCTTAGTGTTCATGATTCTGCACATTCATTTCTAAAGAAGCAATAACTGTCATGTGAGGAGAGATTAAAGTTGTTGAGAGGACAGAGGAGCTACAGAGATCTCCATTGGATTTTAGCCATGTAGGGCATAGCAGAGGCCTCCAGAATCACCCATGATTAATTCAGGCAGGCCAAAGAGAAAGGCTGGGGAGAAAAGTGGACACTTTGGGTGTGCCTGTACTTTTAGAGCCACCGTTTCCACTCTACCCCTCCCCGAAAGTATTTATTGCACATCTGCTCTGTCTGGCACAGATGGTAGATAGTGCTAGCTTGATTTATTTTAATTTTTTTCTGTAGAAGGCTGTTTTGAGCCCTATTTCATTCACCTTCCAGTCCAGACTCCCTGAATTCATTAAGAACTCCAGAGTGGAAAAGAAACCAGGGTGACCAGTAGGCCTTTAGAAGGTCACTGTATATGAAGAGGAGATGATGCAAAGGGACTGGGGCATCACACGAAGACAGCAGTGGGGAGTTTTTTAACCCTTTGAAAGAAACAGCTCTTTCTATTCAGAAGTACCAAAGAGCAAAGATAAACCCAACATTCCAAAAGCAGTGCTTCTACTAACAAGGGAAATGGAATGGCTTCCCCCACCTCTAAGACAGGTCTCTGAGACCTCCATGACCCTTTGCATTACTGATTCAAAGATACTTAAGAAATAAATGTTTCTGAGACCTCCTTTCTCTTCTTCCACTGTGATCATAGCTGTCCATTATTTAATACACATTTAGTCACTGAGTGAGTAGTTAGATACTTTTTACCCATTCAGTACGTAATAGACTACTTCCTGGTAGCTGACCAGTGACCAAGATAGCCCAGATTCCTGCCCCCAGGAGGTACGTAGTGAATGGGATCCCTATTCAAATAGTATGAGTTGGCCTAACCATACTGAGACAGTTTTATCTTGCAAGAGAAAGATAATTATGACTTCTTTTTAACCCAATCACATTTTAAAAAATTGCACAACAAAAGCAGTTGACCAAATACTCACTTTTTTTTTTCTTAAAAGAATGTAATGTTTCACTCTGGAACAGTACTCTTTCACCTTGGCTGACTTGCAGGTTTGTTCATCTTCCTACTTTAGACCAAGCAGGGTAGTCATGGTGGTGACCGGAATCACTGAGAAGACCCAGTTAACCGGTTTTTATCTATGTGGCACTGCTACCTTTCCATCACAACATACTGCAGCCCGCCAATATTGGTGAGACTGGTGACCCACAGAGGTACATTCTAACCCACCTTGGTTTTTTTTTAACTTTATTTTAGATTTTAAATGTGGAAAGCTAGCCTAGAACTACTAAGTAAATACAGTCCAATGATATACATGGTTAAAATATTAGAAAGGTTTTGCACTGTTTTTGATTTGTTTTTGTTTCTGTTTTGTTACATTCCATCTTTGGAATGTCAGTAATCCTGTAGTGAGTTTTCACCAAGACCTTCCCAAGAAATTCTTGCTGTTGGTCAGTTTCAAGTTCAAGCTTTTTGGTTTGTTTGCCTTTTCAGTCTTCATGCCGTAGGGAAAATATGATGTTCAGGGTCGTTAATTATTATGTGTAAAATGATTTCATTTTATTTGTTTGATTATTATTTTATTTTGTGTGTATTGTGCACGACTTTAGGGGAACAGGCACTAACAGTGTTGTTCCTTAAAATTGGTACACATTATCAACACGAAAAAGAAATAAAGTTTCTAATTGTTTGTGATTTCATCACCAGTGGCACAGCATATTCTGTACTGGGGAATGCCTCTCTTTACCATCGGCTCCAGTCTCCGTTCTGTACTGGGGAATGCCTCTTCTCCTTGTCCGTTGTTTGTTTTCATGTTTTGAAGAAATAAAGACCAACAAGGTATCATTGTGCAATTGGTATCCTCATCCACAGGAAAGGAGACAGCCAGAATTCAAAGTCGTGCAAATGCCAGCTCTTTGGTCCTGCAATGTTCTCGTTTAAATGTCCCAAAAGCAGCACATGGAATCAAAGTGTCTGTCTGTCCTGTGACACTGTGATCAACATTGGGTGTGTCTTGCTGTCACCATTTTCTCACCTTTTAGTTTACCTCAATCTTCTAGCTTTCTGCATCCAAGTTCATGGACTCATAAACTATTATTGTCGGGCAACTTTTAGCACACAGTGCATTAGACTAAATCATGCAGACCATCACAATGGATATTGGAAGTACAGTTACTTCCCAAGGGACAAGCAAATCGTTCATTTAGTATCATGTATTGTATTTCTTCTTGCTCCTAGTACAGCTTATGCTTAATGTTATTAACTTCTGGCTTTATGAATTATATGTTACTGACTTTCCTTTCCCATACAATCGAAAGAGCCTAGAAGAGGTGACCCTGCATAGAATAAGAATTGCAGGAAAAGAAATGTTACCCTCTTGCTGTGGTAGAATCTGGACATTAGCTGCATGTAAATGATTCTGTTCATCTGACCATTTTATTTCCCACAAAATCTTTCGTTACAGCATCATGTGGGCATGTGTGGCACATTTTCAAGGGAGGGAGGAAATAAGGTACAATTTAAACACTCTTCTTGCATCAAAGAATTGATTATGCCTTCTGAATATTGCTCTTTAATTTTATATAAAATTGGCAGCCAGTGTTTACTTCTTGAATAAAGAGCAAAAATGAGTAATATAGTGGGTATTCTTGACCATTTAATAGACTTCGGCAAAATTCTCTGTCTGATTGACTCTCAGGTGCTTAGGAGCAAGCACTCATTAGTTCACAGGTTCTAATTCAGTGCTTCCAACCATGAAGATTTCAGAGAATCTTGCTTTCTAAAGTATAAGTGCACTAACTTTTTGTTGCTATTTGTTTTAAAATATAAGATTATAATACAAATAAGCTGTCTGAAACAAGCCTGCAAGATGGACAGGTAGGTCCATCTAATAAGCAGCCCCTCCCCAAGAGGTGAGCTCAAAACGAATAGAAATGCATTGTGTCCATTGCCCTTTCCACACAGGCTTCTGCTATTAGGAACTCTATGTGCCCACATTCCTGGACTTAACCTATCAAAATCAAGGGAGAGGGGCTAGTTTGCTCTCATACCCTACAGCTTTGTGGAAGGAATTAGAAACCCCCTCTTTTTCTAAATCAATTCAGCTTCATTAAGACTTACTTAGTTTTTGTTTTGGTTTTTTGGTTTGGTTTGGTTTTTTTCTGAGTTGAAAATGTGGAATCTGTCTCTTGGTTTTGATTTTCCTTTTCTGATCTTGGGAAACTATACCCAGAGCAAGTAGTGGTTGCACCATGATGACTTCAGGAACATTTGGCCTTTTCACCATTGACATTGTGCATCCTAACTTACAGCTATAATCTGGCATTCTTTATAATAACCATGCCTCTTGGCAAGGCATTCTAACCATTGGCAAAAACTGGGAAGTGTGACAATCAGTTGGTAAAAAAGTGGTGTGTCACACAAAAGAGACATGAAAAAAACACATTTATCTTACTAAGGACATGTGTTCCTGTGAATAGATTCATTAACTTGTGTTTATGTCTCCCTACATACTTAATTTGATTTCTTTTGCAGTGGATTGGAGATTTTGCTATTCTTTTCAAACACTATTATTGCCATATCCATTGTTTTCCCACATTCCAGCAAATTTCAAAGTTTGGCTAGTCCTGACAGCACTGTATCATGGGGAATACCGTGGAAAAGAAATACAACTGAAATAGTGAGGTGTTCCATTTTTAATACTTAACCAGGCCATGGGTAACAATCTCCCAGGGCAGAGAATGTCTTTCTCACAGAAGGGCCAACCACTGAGAGGCAGAATTCCTAAGATGCAGAGAGTGCTTTCAATCTCAGATTCATAGGAAGTGGTAAGTATCCAACTTGCTGTGACCTTGCCTCAGCCTGCCAAGATGTCCAAAGGGATCCACTCAGAGAATCTCCAAGTTTACAGTTTTGTCAATCATCTCTGATTTCTTTGTCTCAAAGATGTTTACAGATCATTACTTATTCTTGATGCACTTACTTTTTGTAAAGAGCATCACTTCATAATGTAGGCTTTCCTTTCTATACTGCCCAACTTTGCCATTCTCCCATCAACCGCTCTTAGTATGTTCAGTAAACTTCATGATGCCCGCTGTTACCTCTCAGCAGGAGGGGAAAGCTCATGCTAAAAGGAATAGCTCGAGAGTTTTTCTTCTGGGAGCAAACTTGTCCTAGAAAAATCAAAGATGACTATTTTTCACAAAGACAACAGATTTTAGAGCAAAGTGTATTATCTCTACGAATACTTGGGTTATATGGTACCCTAAAGTTACATGCTAGTTCATTAATGTCTCTTGGGGTTGTATTTATCATGCCCCATGTCCATCTCCTGGCCTATTCATTCAATATCTGTAAGTACAGAGTGGAAAAGAACAGCAAGACATATGTCCCCAGCCCCGTGAAGAGTTTCTCTAAAGGTGTCATATGTAAACACATAAAAATACATATGACTCTAAGAAATATGATTGGCTCAAGTGCTTCACTGGTTAGCATGTTTCAGGAATATAATGGGTAAGAAAATTCACATTAATGATCAAATAGACCAAGAAAGAAATTACCAAATTTCAGGATTACTGGATATGTTTTAGGAGTTAACTCACAAAGTCGAACCCTAATAATTTGTTTGTTGCAAAGACAGATATACTCTGCCAAATCTAAAAAATGTACTTGAGAAAGGGAAAGTTACCTACTAGGATGACTATACAGCCCTCTCTACCAGAACCCCTTGCTAGTGAGCTTATAATCCATAGAACTATTTCTTAGACTCCCTTGCAAACATGTAATAGAGAAGATCAGTTCTGCAAGAAGGTGATCTTTTCTATAAGTATGTGTAACATGAAGGGCTGGATTGTTGGGGTTTCTGTCTCGCCCAGTACCCCACAGCTGGCAAGCCCCAAAGAAAATCACACAG
>LOJH01043532.1:0-13976 GCA_001685095.1 Ellobius talpinus
GCAGTTTCTTTATTTGACCAATGAAAGTAACACATAGACAGAAGACCCTCCTCCATCACATCTCTCCAACCCTTTTATTAATATTTTTAAGTCTGACTGTTTGCCGTTGCCCTGGAGGCCCTACCCCAGGTCATCAGTGGTTATGGGTGGCTCTTCCCTTCAATCCAGAATCCATCCTCTTGACCCTAACAGTCAAATGACACCTGGACCCATGGAGAAGGGCCCTGATAGATACCCAGGGCCCCCTGGTCTCCTGTCTGCAAGTCTCAGTGACTTTTTGGAGCTTAGCATTCCCCAGATATTTAGCATCTCTCCATCCATATGGGGCTCCTTAGTCTACAAAGGGGCTAGGTCTTCCAGGTCTTGTTCACCAGGAACTATTAGGAATTGACTAGTCACAGCCCTGTCTGTCCATCAGCTCAGTCACGTAAATTGCTCAGTTTGTCCTTTTCAAAGTACAGTCAATGCTCATTACCCAAGGATTCCATATTGCAAGTTTGCCTACATACTAAAAGTTACTATAACATGACAATACCTGTAATGTTTTGACAGTCATTGGCAGACATGAAATACTAAATAATTTGAATTCCATGCCACACAGGGTCCCAGCCAAGGTACCATCCTACTTTTCTTATTCCATCTCTTACCCTGGTCATGGTTTGTCTGGTAGTATGTTTTCCACAGGTGTGTACTTTTGTTCATGGTTTTGCTGTTTGCATGACTCCCAAGTAAAGTGCTAGAGGTTTGTGTAGTGACCCTAAGTTCAAGTTCCTTATTGGGATAGAAAAGGAAACTGTGGGTAGCATGAGACCAGAGCTGTCTCATCTCCCCAGGATCCCGAGTTCAAGAAAGCTGGCATGCTTTACAGAGAGAGCTAGCACATTTGATGATCTTCATGAAGGCAGGACTCAGTCCTGCAGTGAGTTCCGTCTTAACAGATCAACAACATATATTAAATAAGCAGTCTCTAGGAGCCTAAAAAGATGACTCAGTGTTAAGAGGCCTACCAGCTCCTCCAGAGATCTGGAGTCGATTCCCAGTACCCAGTGAGTGTGGCTTACAACCATCTGTAGCTCCAGTCCCAGGGGGCCTGAATCCTTTTCTGGCTTCCACAGGCAGAGCATACCTGAGGTGCACAGACATATATGCAGGCAAAAGGCCCGTACACATGAAAATAAATAGTAAAACATATAAATAATAAATAGAATAAGCACTCTATAAACAGAAACTCACATCTAAAAAGAGATTTTATATTGATGAGTCTGTGAAATGTGACTACAGGACCAATCATTCAGCATCTGCTAATTTTGTGTTTGCAGTGACATTCTGGAGAGAAGCCTCCTGAACAAGAATAAGCTCTGCTTGTTCTTTAAAACAGGGTAGAAAGATGCTAACGATGCCAGGGTGTGCGGGGAGCCGTGAGAATTTTAGGCATATTGTTCACATGGTGGGAGTGACAGGGCTGGGAGGAAAGGAGTGGGCATTTCCTACCCTGGCTGTCACTGGCTTGGTTTTGCTGCTTCATTTGTGCCATCCTGGGATGACACTATCACCAAAGCCCTTGTAGACAGCTCAGCCCCACAGTGACTGTCATTGCCATCCTGTTGTCAGGAGTGGGGGGGACTGTGAGACAGATTCCCTGCTCACGTTGCCCACGGTTTCTCTTTCTATCTCAGCAAGGAAATTGCCCTCATTAAGTCCCTGCTAAAGATAGATAAGAAAATGGGCCAGGCAGACCCCCACCTGGCAGGCAGCCCTGTCAGATTGGGAGCAAAATGAGTCAGATAGGAATTTTTAGGATGTTTCCTCCTCCCGCACAGCCACCCCCAGGCAGGCTCTCTTGGAAAGAAGAGCTTCTCGTTGCTTCAAGCCACATGTCCAGGTCCTCATTTGATTGAAACAGAGCCTCCAGGCTTTGAACAAGCCATGGCATATCACATCATCCTTTGTATAGTGCTAATGTCTCACCAGTGCTCCTGGTTCCCGTGGAGGCTGGGCACAGCCCTTCTGTGAACCATGTGCCTTTCTGGGTCACTTTTCTGCCACTCTCCTTTGGTTTATGCTCCAAGCTCAGGCTCCGTTCCCAGCTTTATACTTTATGGGGAAAAAAGACCCCTAGGGGCCTTCTATGGAGGGGCCAGTATGTCCCTTGCCCACAACCATTTAGAGGGCAAACAGGCAAAAGAGGTGGCCTGCCATGCATTTTGCAGGTTTCCTGGACAGTGACTCTTCCCACTAGACAATGGGCATCTCCCAGGACTGTGTCCACAACTCTGTCCATTACTTTTTTTGATCACTCTTACTCCTTTTTGTCAAGCTGTTAGAGTTCATTCAGGTCCTGTAAGTTCTAAAGAGCAAAGCAGGGATACATAGGACCAAGAAAAGCAGCTGAAGAGGGAGCAGGGTACGTGCCTTCTGGCCTGGGGACAGGAGCACTGTTGACCAGGAAACTAGCCAAAGACTATTGCAGCTCCTGGCATCTGTGGTTGGATGCAGAGTACCCTAGGAACCAGACAATGAGTTGCCTTAAGTACTCTACCTCAGATTTCTTAGTCATTCTTTTCCTGAAAGACTGGGCATTTATGGATTGATTCACAAGCACTAGCTCCAACTCTTCCCCCTCCCCTTCGAGGAACCATGTTTCTGTCAACCAAATCATCCCAGCCTCCCATGGGGGACAGGGTGCATAGTGGATAGCCAAGCCCTTGGCCAGGCTTACTTGTTTTTAAGTCCAGCGCATCTCTCACCAAACAGGGGTCTTGCATGGGGTGTCGGGGGATACTCACCAAATTTATTCTTTTTGTTCCGGGAGTCAGGGATGCCATTAGACTATATGTATGTATTATTATATGTATTAGACTATATATATATGGGGGCAGGAATTCAGGAAGTCCACAGAATAACTGCACCCCTGGAAAATGTGAGTCCTTCTTCCTCCTACCATTTACTCTGAGGACACTTCCACTATGAGCATGGAAGGAAAGGATGCTGGACCAGGAGCCCTGGAGTCAGGTCCATGGCCCTTGCCTTAAGCTGTAGGAGCGCAGATTTTCTGCTATAAAGTGTGATTGTGAGTCCAGCGCTCAATGCTGGAGTACATGATACAGATAACAGAGGAGTCTTCCAGATCTATTCCATTAATTACCCATGGGATGGACAAGAACTGAGAACATTATGGGAGCTGGCCCAGGCTCTCAGTAAAAACAGTGTTCTTTCCAGAAAGTTCTAGACAAGCAGGACATGTCTGTGCTCCTGTGTATATCTTTCCTCTCTGTGTCTAGTCCAGGTCTGTAGGCTGGCACCCAGCCATCCTGAACTGTGCTGTCATGTTCCCTGCATCTGACTTAAGATCAGACACCACAGAAGAGCATCCTATTTACAGAAGTGCCAGGCTGCACATCTGCTGGGTACTAGACAGCAAAACCACTGGTTCTAAAGGGGTAGGTAGCAGGCTGTGTGCTGGTTCTAGAGGGGTACCAGGCTGTACCCATGATCCACTGATTATGAAGGTGTGCAAGGCTATAGATCAGTGGTTCTGAAGGGGTACCAGGCTGTAGATCCACTGATTGTGAAAGTGTACCTTTCTATAGATCACTAGATGTAAAGGGGTACCAGACTATAAATTGCTGGTTCTGAAGGGTACCAGGCCATAGATCCATTGGTTCTGAAGGTGTATAAGACTGTAGATCACCAATTCTGAAGAGAAACCAGGCTGTAGGTCCACTAGTGTTGAAGTGGGGGTGGCAGACTATTCATCCTGTTGGTTCTAGGGATCTTTCAGTTGGATCCTGAGAAGCCTGACCCACCTTCAGCCCAGGCCAGAGCAACTCAGCAACTCTATGAGCACTTCCAAGGCTCACTATATTAAGAACACTGTTTTGAGCCTTAAACAAATACTAGTTCATATAATCTTCCCAGTATCCCGAGAAGGGCATGCTATTTTTGTTTTCATTTTGCAGATGGGGAAAGTAACTCGTAGAGAGAAATAAAACGGCCAGGAGGCCTGGCTTCAGCCCTCTAACCCGAAATCTTCCTTTCACTTCCTCCTGGCTCCACTCTCCCATCCTGGACCCCTCGCTGCCTTTGGCATAGACCCAATTAACTTGTAATCACAGGCTACTCAAGACCCCCATGGTCTTGTGAGGATAGACCTTCCGTTTCCAAAGGGCCTGAGAGAAGGGCTAGTCTGCCTCATTCAAAGGAAGGAAGGAATGAGAAGACTTCAGCCAAACCCATGAGAGTGTCTACTCGGCCACAACGCTAAGCCAGTTCTGCCTTCCCTCCACTGAGTAATTCATGAGTGAACATACGTTGGACGTTCCCATAGTAGGACCAGAGATTTTTCCAGGTTATGGCCCTACCCAGTAAGAGGCCCAAGAGAGGGTAACATGAGTTACAGGGAAATGGGCAGCCCTCTAAAGAGGGCTTCCTCTGGCTGCCCTCTGCACCTAACCAAGAGACCCAGCCCAGAGCATTAGGGTGCACTCCACTCCCCAAGGCTCCCTAGCAGAGACCAGGACTCAGGTTTTAAAATACCAAGGAGCCTTCCTGCCTGGGTCAGCATCTACCCTGAGCTCTAGAAGTTATTTCTGAACCTTCCCAGTAGCTTAATTTTAGCCACTTATTCCAATGCGTGTGTTTTAGGGATGCCAAGGTAGCCTCTGTTATGGTTTGAAGTATTTTTGGGAGGGCCTGGTTTCCAGAAGTGATGCAGGGGCTCAATTAGGCAAGATACCAGCACACAGAAATAAAGTAACTCAGGAAAACTGGTCTCTAGAGGTGATGCCTATATGTAGCCTCCATGAGAGAAGCTGGGGGAAAAGGTCACCAGGGTGCCACATGAGTGGCTGCTTGGGCTCTCTCCTGCCCTATGCACCTACAAGAGCTGAGTGTCCTCCAGACATGAGCAGGACAAAGCTAGCCAGGCTTTCAAGTGGCCAGGACAGACACAAAATGGGCCAGCACCAGCATAGTCAAACCAGGCCAGTGGCAGGCTCTGTAGACCTACCTTGTAAGTGGACAGACTCAAGTTCACCAGCAATCCATGGGCAGCTTCTGCATCCTCATTGTCCACCCATTAATAACTAGATATCAGCTCCTAACTTTTCCCCTTCGGTTCAGGGACTATACCTACGACTTCCCACATTTTAGACAAATGCTTCACCACTGGGCTCCATTCTCAGCCCTCTTTTGGGGGGGCAGGGTGAATTCACTGTGTAATCCAGGCAGATTTGTGAGCATCTTCAGGAGTTTTCTATGTCGTGGAATTATAGCCCTGGTTTGTTCATAAGCTTTTAAACAGACCTTCAGAAGCTCTGCGTCCCTGCTGCAGCACTTCTTGCCTGGCCTTGGCTCTCCTCACTTCCGGTCTTCACTCACCAGACCCCAATCTTGTCTTAGTTCTTTAATAGACCTGGTTCTGTTCTGTCCCTTCCTGAGATCCCCCTCCCCATACTTCCTTTGCTGGACCCTTTCCATGGCCCCCAATCTTTGCTCTTCAAGTTCTCATCTGGCCTTGGCTGGTGCTCACCCTGATCTTCAGTATAGCTCCCAGGGAAGTCAGTCCTGAGGATCCAGTAGCAGATAGGAGGCCTGAGAGCATACAGGACCCTTACCTGTCGTGTCCCAGAGAGCAGCCCTTTGCCTCCTCATTCACCACAGTGCTTCGAAGACACCACTGCTTCAAGGGGACAAGGGATTCAGTGTCTCCTGCTTGCCAGGCTGACAATTAACTCAGAAAAGGACATGTGTAAAGACTGGAAAACAAAGATGGTTTTAGAAGCCAAACAGATGAGATGGAGCTGGTCGCCCAAGTGGTCACCTCAGGAACATTCTAGCATGTTGAGGAGCAGACGGCCCAGCCTCCCTACTATGAGCAGAGAACTGGTGCCTTTGAACCTGAGATGTGGTCATGGCACAGAGAGGCAGGGTGGGGACCCTGGGGACAGGCAGAGAGCAGATTTGCCTGGTATTATTGCTGGTGTTGGAAATGCTGCGGCAGGTGTGGAGTCAGGTCTTTAGGTCCCCTCTGTTAGGACCACATGGGCCAGCTCCATCTCCAATCCCTACCCACTACCCTTCCTAAGACATCAGGGCAATCTCAGGCCCTCTTTCCTGGCCACTTCTGGTCTATGTTGACTTTATTACCTGATTGCAAGCAATTGAGGACGGTCAATCCCACCCCCTTGTGATGAGAAGGGGGATGTCCCCTAGCCCCTTATACTGCAAGCAGCTCCTGGAGCTCCTGGCTTGCTGCTCCCATCCCCTCTTTTGGGAGGTGAGTGTCAGTGGTTGATGTGGCCTGAACGGATCACCCAGGCAGATCTCTTTGTGTCTTCACAAACACCTTCAGTGCCCTGCCCCAGAGTTAAGAGAATGACCTAGTGGCAACACCTTGATGCCACCCTCCCATGAGTGGGAATTCTATGGTGCTGAGGATGAGAAGGGGGCATTTCCTGAAATCAGGATTTTTAGTTCGTGAAAACTGAAAACCATCTGACTTAAAGCAAACACACCTTTTACCTGTACCTTTCGTGGCCTGGAAGCCACAGGGAGTGAGCCTCTGTAGGGTCCACATTCCAGCCACATTCACAGGTGGCCTCAAGAGTGTGCTGTCTGGACGTGGTTTGAGCCCTGTTGCTAGATGAGTAGCCCCGAGGCAAAGCTTCACCTCTTTGAAGCAGTGCGTCTTCTATCAAATAACCCTTCTTTGTAGCTAGACTTTGCAGTGCAAATGAGACCTGGAAAGCGGCTTCCAATGTCAAGGGCTACGTGAACTTGAGAATGTCTATATCTGTAGGTATGATCGATCAATATCTCTCTTTCCCTCTGTGTCTTTCTCTGTCTCTGTGTGTCTGTGTGTTTGGGTCTGTCTGTGTATCTGTGTGTGTCTGTCTGTATGTCTGTGTGTCTGTGTGTATCTGTCAGTGAGTGAGTGACTGCTCTAGGTACCCTGCTAATCATCATTGCCAGTGACAGTTGGCTGAAAATTGAACAAAGGCCCACACTGAACATTTATGTGGTGCATCTATTGCTCCGTATCAAAATTATTCCAAAACTGTAGAACGTAAAACCACACACGTTCATAATCCTACACAACTTCAAAGGGTCAGAAACCCAGGAGTGGCCCAGCTAGTGTGCTTGACTTAGGGTCTCTCTTTCTATTGGAGTCCAGCTGTCAGCCAGGGATATAGTGGCTGGGGGCTCAGCTGGGGGGTTGGATGTCTACTTCCTGGTTTAGCAAGTTATTGGCATTCCTTGCTGCCTCCGTAACTCTGGCTTACAAGAATGGCCTCTTTACACACATGTTCATGACATGCTCATGGTCTCAGTTGGCTCCCAGAGAATGACCCAAGGGAGGAGCAGATGGGCAGACAGCAGATACTGAGATGGAAGCTGCAGTGTTGTATTCTTTAAGACTCGTCTTAGAGATGGCACGCCATCGCTTCTACCATCATCTGTTGGCCAAACAGACAAATCTGTGCTGTAAAGGGAAGTTCCAAGGGTGTGAACGTCCAGGAGTAAGAGCCATCTGGAAGGCTGACTGCTCCAGCCCACCTGCCTGCCCCAGTGACTCATCCCTCCTCCATATACTTGCTCCGCCCACTGTTACTAGTAGGTGATGTCATCAGCAGAGGTCATGTGCAGATACACACGAGGTTCTTTGGGTGTAGTTTGCATTTGATTCTTTCCAGATCTGTGGGGCCATGGTCTAAGAGGACAGCTTATATATCCACATACCCAGTATATAACTTCAGGACAGACATAGAGTCACTGCCATGGATACCCATTCAAGAAGGGAGAGGACAAGAAACACATAAAGCCATTTGTTTATGGCTCCTCTGTAGCACAGCTGGGCACATGTGGGAGGTTCCTCTCTCACTTAGAGTCCTGCCCTGTTCCTGTATGAGGCTTCAGCTCTGCCCTTTGCCATGGAGATCGCTCGTGTGTTTGCAGCCAGGTCCATGACCAGAGTGAGTACTCTTGACTCTCAGTTCTGCCTCCAAGTCACCCCTCTCTGTCTCTGAAGGATGGCATGTGTTTGCAATTATTTTCTCGGTTAGCTTTCTGTCTGTAAAATTTTGGGTCGCTTGGCTTCTTTTCATGCTGTAGTCTCTGGCCCTTCTGGTCCCATTGATAAGAGTTCTTCCAATAATGAGGTAGAACTTCTGTGGAGCCTGTGCTTTTCACACCCCGGGAAAAGCCCACCTTCAGTCTCTCCAAGACTTTCTCTCCTCTTTGAGTTTCCGCAGAGGGAATGCCCTCCAGCTTCTTTGGGCTCTGGTGTGGTTGGGAAGATCTGAGAGTGACCCTTGAAGATAGGTATAGGCTCCTCTGTTTCAGTGACCCATGCTGGGCAATGCCACCTTTGGTCTTCCCGAGATCTTGATGAAGTCCCGCCTCCACCTCATCTTTGGACTGCACTTTCATGAGCGTGCTTGCTTCTGATCTTTACCCAGAAGTCATTTCCTAACTTTAGCATCATCTGCCATCTGGTAAGTCTAGGACTCTTCAAAGCTAGCAAGTTCTGGTTCCGTGTGTGCGCGTATGACAGTCCCTCTTTTAACTTGTCTAGCTCCTTTCCCAGAATGCCATACTCAGCAAAAAGGAACCAAGCAACATGTCCAAGACTGGAGCTGAAAACACTGAGGCAAGGTCTCCACACTGTGACACTTACTCCACACTGTGACACTTACTCCCCGCCCCCAGTAATCTCTGATGCTGCACAGTAGACCCCTCCTGTGGTCTCTGTGACCCATCATTGCTCGTGAATTCTCACAGTGGTTGATCCCAAGCTCATGTTTCTCCACAGAGCAAGTTCTTAAGTTCTTCACAAACATGCACCTTGAAACCCTCATTCCTGCCCACCACTCAGGCCCAGAGACATACCCGTGTTTGAGATTTTGCTACAGCAGAATCTCTAGGCACCAAAAGCTACATTTGTTATCTCATGTTGTGTAACAGCCAAGAATTAGCAATTGTTATCCCACAGCTCCTGAGGGACAGGGATCTAGAACAACACAGCTGAGTTCCTTTGGCTCAAGGTCTCTGGTGACACTAAAGGCAAGCTGTCAGTCAGACCTTCTACTTGTATGCTCTCTGATGTGTCTCTTGGCAGGCCTCTTCCCCATGGGCTTTAGGCTGCAGGCTTTATTTCTTGCAGTTGGGCCACTCTATAGGATGCTCATGGCTGAGAGAAGAAGAGAGAAAGGGTGGAAAAGAGGAAAGAAGGAAGAAAGAGAGGGAGGGAGGGAAGTAGGGAGGGAGGGAGAGAGGGAAGGTATAGAAAGAGGGGGAGAGGGAAGAGGCTCCCTCAGAGTCAGTTTGACAGAGGTAAGAGAAAGGAGGTGGAAATTCCCTGATCTCTGCTGCTGTGGAAAGCAACCCAACACACCGAATTATTTTCACCACACAGAACTAACCTATGCCATGGAAGAAGGAACTAAACGAGAGTGTAGCTAGGCGTGGTGATACAGGACTATACCCCAACACTGAGGAAACAGAAGCAGTCACAGGACAATCTTTTGAGGTGTTCGGACCGAAGAAACATTTCATTGGCTACGAGCATGTATTGCTGAGTTCCATTCCCAGCACCCACATCCAGTGGCTCACAACTGCCTGTAACTCCAGCTCCAGGGACTCCCACACTCTCTTCTGAACACTGTGGGCACTATCACTCATCTGCCCTCACTGCACTCAGACACATATACACAATACAAAATAAATGCATCTCTTGCTGGGTGGTGGTGGTGCAGGTCTTTAATCCCAGCACTCGGGAGGCAGAGGCAGGCAGATCTCAGTGAGTTCAAGGCCAGGTCTAAAAAGTGAATTCCAGGGCAGCCAGGACTGTTACACAAAGAAACTCTGTCTCAAAAAAACAAAAAAGAAAGAAAGAAACCTCTTTTTAAAATTAAAGGCATAGATGCCAGGACTTAAGAGACACAGAGAGTCACTATAGTCTGCTTATAGAGTTCCTCCTTTATAACTGTGCCCTGCCCCCTTCCACTTTAAATGTGAAACTTCACTAAAAGCTCTGTGTGGCTTGCAATTTTTTGTGTTTACCTTCTTCTGGTTCAGCCTCGTCTCTCTAAGAACACCCTTCTTAGCCAGGTCCCTGCTCTGTACCACCATCCTCCTGACCATGGTTCATCTCTGCATACCTGCAGTGGAGCACGAGTTAAGTGTTTCGGCCCTGAGGAAGGCTTGGAGCCTAAAGATGTTGTTGCCTGAGCTGTAGAACAAACTTTTCCCCCAGGGGATCCAGCAGGGTTTCCAGGAAGAGGGGACTTTCCAAACTATGAGCGTGTGTGCATGCACGCAGGTACACACAAACGCTCGCATTCATACACACACACATCCTTAAACTCTAGAATCTTAATGATTACAACAGGCTGTACTTTACTTGGACGCATACTAAAATACTGGAGTCTGTTAGACACTGGTAGGGAAAGCTTCCAGGGGTAGGTGGGAAAATATAAAAATATTAATAGTGCAAATAATGATGTCTTGCCCAGTCTTTGTTAGAGTATCCTAAAGTGGGTCTGGAAGGCAGGTGTCCCCATTGTGTAAGGGAGATGCTAAGATTCAGACAGGCTAGGCAACTAACTAGAGACCTCCTCACAGCTGAGCTAGTCTCAGATAGGTGAGCGTGCACACTTCCTTACACAATGGGGACACCTGCCTTTCAGACCCACTTTAGGATACTTTAACAAAGACTGGGCAAGACATCATTTTTTGTGCTGCCCTCCTTGGGATCCAGAGGGGCACTTTTCTGCCTTCTCAGAAGCTGGATCCCACACAGTGGGCCAAGTGGCAAGACCCTGAGACCAGATGTGGGATGTTGCTGACAGTGAGCTGTAAAGCTCGGTTCCTGGATGAGACCAGCAGCACTGAACACACACGTGCATGCGTGCATGCTGCCCTTGGGTCCTCCTACTGTGGTCCCTGCTTTTATACTGAAGTGGGTTTCACTAACCTTCTCATTCCCAGAGGATAAATACTGCTCAAGACGCATCTCTCGCTCAGGGACTTGGAGGCTAGGTTTGGTGTCGGTAGGTAAAGGGGTGTGTTGACGGATAGTTTCTCTCAATGAAGTCTCATGGAACTGGCCACATAAACAAAGAGGAGGACTTCTTTGTCTTTAACTAGGCTGGGCCAGAACCTCTGATGTCCCTACCACCGGCTTCTGCTTACTTATAATAATAATTACTGATGTGACTCTATGCTACCTTCTGTGCTGGGCACCTTCCCTGAATCAGGACCAGCACACTTTATCTGCAAAGGTCTTTGTGAGCCATCAGCCTCTGTCACAACTGCTCCGTTCTGCTGCTGCAGGGCAAAGGCAGCAATGATACAGAAATGCATGCTTTCATTTGCAAAGCAAATGGGAGCTGGTTGTGACCCGCATGCCACAGTTGACCCGTCCCTGATTTAGATGGTCACAGACACTGTGTCACGACAGCGTCTGCTCCACCCCAGAGCTAAGGAGACCAGATGTCACAAGGCAGCATCTCCTTCCTGCCTGTCACACATCTTGAGGCAGACTTCAGCTTGTCTGACCTAAGAGCCATTCCCAAAGGCACACATTTTGAGACAAATTTGGGCCACCTGTCTGGCCAGAAAGTTATTTCCTGGGGCCACATTTTGATGTGGAGGCTTCAGAAGGCCTTGCCTAAGGCAGCCGTGGGTGGCTTAATGCTTCAGGTCCCTAAAAGTAACCAGTGTCCCCAAAGGAGGAGCAACTGAACTTGCAAGGCTTGAGGGAAGTCGCCTTGTGCCCTGTTGCTCTGTGGTTAAGTCAGTTTGAGCAGAGCAGGGGAAGGGGCTACAGGAAGACACACAGACAAGAGGCAAATGTTGCCTCAGGAACTGGCTGACTACTGCTTCATGGACATCTCTACGCTGCCTCCAGGCCTCACCATGGAGAAGCCTGCTTCACAGCTACAGCCTCTGTGGGAATATCTCCAAGTCCTCAGTCTGGAGTTAAGACCTCAGCCAAAAAGTGTTCAGACGGTTACTCCAGGCTGCCTGGCCTTCCCCAGCCCTGCTAGCTCTCCTTCACCTTCTTCAAGCCCTGGGCATCCACAGCAGCATTGCCTGTCCTCCTGAGTAACCGCCTAACTAGTACGGCCCTCTGCCTTCGCGCCCTCCATGCCATCCTAGCCATGTAAGAAGACATGCTACCCAGCCCACAACCCAGGTCTCCGTCTTATGTGTGGCAGGGAAAGGCCCTGACTGTTGTGAGCAGCTATCTCAAAGATTCATTCCTTTGACCTGGGCATAGGCTTCATGTATCTCCACAGACACTGATGTCTATCAGAGGAGGAGGAAAAGACAGCAATATAATTTGATAGGAACCAAGGGTCTTATGGATTGAGCCTCCACTGATGGTGCACACTGTTTAGGCTAAAAATTTGCAATCCTGCCAGGCGGTGGTGGTGCACACCTTTAATCCCAGCACTCAGGCAGCAGAGGCAGGTGGAACTCTGTGAGTTCAAGGCCAGCTTGGTCTAAAAGCAAGTCCCAGGGCAGCCAGTACTATTACAGATAAACCCTGTCTCGAAAAAAAAAAATTCACAGTTCCTATAATGTCTTCCAAAATGAAGCTCCTTCGGGGAGGTGGTATCTCTGATCATACAGACATGTATTTCTTTATTCAAGCCAAGTGGATAGATAAAGAAGGGGTTCTGAGCAGCATACTGGAAACTGTGAGGGGCTGGACCAAGTGGGAGTGGCAATCCCCTCATGAGCCAGAATCCCTGCCCTTTTGTCTGGAGAGACATCCATTCAGGCCTCAGATCCAGCCACAGCCACACAGCCATGGTAGCTGAAGCAGAGCAGGCTGTCTCTGATGGCTGCAGCTCCCTGAAAAGCACACTGACTATGGGGCCAGGAGCAGGGCTCTCTGGTGGAGCCCAAGCCCAGGGAATGTCCTGGAAGGGATAAAGAAGACTCTTGGTATGGCAGGAGAGCAGGGATATACCCAATGGTTGGTCCTGAGTCAGGGATTGAGTGTCCAAGGACGGCAATGACATGTTCTCAAGCATGATTAATAAAAACTCAGATAAATTGGGGTTCAGCCTGAAGATCTGAAAAGCAAAGCAGCCAGCCGTTGGCTCGTACCTCAATCTCAGTCTGAAATGGTGATCCTGCCTCTAGGAATCTCAGAATGAGACTGTCTGAGAGCTGTCTTCTCCCAACTCATAATCCTCTCTAGTGCTGGGATTAAAGGCATACACCACTGGGATTAAAGTCATGCACCGCCCGGTTTCTATGACAACTAGTGTGACTATTAGGATTAAAAGTGTGTGTGTTACCATTACCTGGTCTGTAAGGCTGGCCAGTGGGGCTGTTTTACCCTCAGATCTTGAGGCAAGCTTTATATATTAAAATAAAATTGAAATGCTACTATAGCGTTCTACTGTAGATGACTGTGGCCCTTTAAGAAGAAGGGAAAGTGTGAGTCTGCCTGGCTTTTCATGTGGCCAGAGTAGAATTCAGCAACAGCATGAGAAAAGTTACTGTCTGGTCTCTCCCAGGCCATACCAGTAGTAACCCTAGTAGGCCAAGAAGACCCCTTATAACTCCCCCAGGGAGCTGTAGTCAGTTTACCCTTTCGAGGCCTCCCTACCATCCTTAGAGTCCTCTGTGCATTTATTGAGGTCTTTCTTCTGGGATGAGTGGCAAGCTGGATGAGGTCCCATACAGCTGGAATCCCCAGGTAGTGCTATTCAGCAAAACCATTTGGGAAAATGAGTCCATCTTTCTCAGTCCTATGAGCCTGGCTCAAACCTAAAGTGGGAGCAGCCTGCAGGGGCCCACATTAGGCCGGCTGGAAAAGAGGCCACAAGGCCCCACCTGAGGAACCTTGTAGCATGGGCCTTTCCGCTGTGGTCCCCAGGGTGGGAGGGACCTGCACCCGTGTGTAGTGATAGGGGGGCGCAGGCCTGCTTTTCGTCCCACCCGGCTCCCGCACG
>LOJH01043534.1:0-13975 GCA_001685095.1 Ellobius talpinus
AGGAGGGGAGGAAGTGGAAATTTTGATTGGTATTATTTATAATGTAATAAAAAAATAAAAATTAAAAAAATTTGAAGTTTTTCATAAACTTTGCCCCCACCATTTTAAAAGGCATTGAATTTGGTGAGTCATTTGAGAGTGGAAACTTGACATTTTCATAAGTTTTTCTACCCATGAGTACAGTATCTACTCACCCCCATTTGTCTTCTCAACAATGTGTTTAGCTTTCATTGTTTGAGTTTAAACTCTTTTGACAAGTGTATTCCTAAGATTTTCCAGACACTATTATGTCTTTACTTCAATTTCTGATTCCACGGTTAACATGGAAATACAAGGCTACACATGTACCTCAGTGGTAGCATGTTTGCCTAGCATGCAAAGCATGCACCCTGGGTTTGATCCCTAGCACCAAGAAAACAAAAAATTCCCTGCCAAGTCACAGTGACAGTGGCCTATGATCCCAGCACATGGGGAGGTTTGGGCAGGAAGGTCAAACTCTTTTTAGTAGATGTTTTGAATTTTTTATATTATCCCAAGCTTTCAGTACTGGGGACCGAACCAAAGCCCTACACATGCTACGTACACACACTACCACTGAGTTACACCCTAACCCTTATTCTTCATAAAATGAAGAATATTCTTACATTTTTCTTTTTGTCCTATAGCCCTGGCTATAAACCCTAGATATTTTAAAATATTGGCATCCTCAATTGGGTGTACATACATACATGTGGGGTTTAATTTGCTAGATTTTTGCTTTAAAAGTGCTTTATATACATAAACAAATTACCCTTAAATCCAAATGTTTAGATTTTATCATGAATTAGCATGCAGTTGTTGAGTTTTCAACTTCTACTTGGTTATGACTTTCTTCCTGTGCTATTTCCATGATGAATTTACAGATTTTTGAATGTTAACTCTACCTTGCATCCCTGGGAAAAATCTCATGTGGTCTGTTATCTGCCCATAGAGAGAACCTGTGTCATAAGTATTTGTTAAAACTTTTCTAATCTTGTGTTGCCAGGCCTAAATGTGCACACCCATCTATCAGCACTCAGGAGGCTGGAAGCAAAAGGATCTTGAGTTCAAGTAATAGCCTGAGTTATATAATGAAATACTGTTGTGCCCACCCCCACCTCCACAAGGAGAACAAACAAAACACTAGAGTTAATGGAACTTTCCTTTTTCTTGGAATCAGCACATTGCTGCCCTCATAGATGCAAGGCAGTAGGGATATGGTTTCATTTTCCTAGAAAAACATGTAATGCCACTCAGGCTACCCACACCTTGTTTTCCTTGTGAAAGATTAGCTAGAAAGTCAGTTTCTTTCATAGGTTACTTAGGTGTTTGATTTGTTAAGTGAACTGAGACAATCTGTATGCCCAAGAAATTTGTCATTTAGTCAACTGAATCTCTAAGTTGTCCAGACAGTCTCATTGCTCTGCTTTTGGTTATTTTACTTGGAGACAAAAATCTCATCATTGTAGCTCAGGCTTCAGACTGAAGCCCCTTCTGCCTCAGCCTCTTGAGTGTTGGGACCACTGGCACACACACACCAGGTGTTTATGATCATTTTAATCCTATTAAAAGTGTCCTGATGCCATCTTTCTGAGAAGGGAACCTGTGCCTTCGCCTTCAGAGTCTTGATAGAGGCTTACAGATTTCCTTGAACTTCTCAAAAATCACAAGCTTTTGCTTAATTTTTTCTTTCTAGTATCACTGATTCCTGCTTTACCTGCGCTACTTGTCACTTTAAATGCATCTTTTGTCTAGCTTTTTGTAGGATTTTTTTACTGTGGAGTTTACGATACTTATGTTGTAGGAATGCAGTCTTTGTCAGATATGTTTTATGTGTATGGGTGTTCTACCTGCATGTATATCTGTGCTGAGCACATTGGGTACAGTGCCCATGGAGACCAGAAGAGGGAATCAAATCCCTGGAACTGGAGTTAAGGTTATAAGCCACCATCATGTAGGTGCTGGGAATCGAACCCAGGACCTCTGGAGTAGTCAGCACTCTTGACCACTAAGTCAACTTTCCAGCCCCTTTTCTAATTTCTTAAAATGGCAATTGAGGCCGTGTAGATTTTTCTTCACCCCTAACATGAAGAAACAGTGCCATAAATTTTTCCGAGTATTGCTGTAGTTATATCACAAAAGACGAACACGCAAAAGGCAGTTGTATTTCTATATACCAATAATGAACAAGTATAAACCAAAATCAGAAAAAACAATGACATTTACAGTAACTCCACAAAAATAAATATTTAACAGAAAATGTACAGGATATATATGCTGAGACCACAAAATGCTGATGAAAGAAACCAAGGATGTAAAGATAAGCTGTTCACAGACAACAAATATTGTAAGCATGCCAAGCTCCCCTCCAATTATCTATATATTCAATGAAATTCTAATCAAAACTGAGAAGTTTTATACATATAAGCTGATTCTAAAGTTTACAGGAAAAGGCAAAAGTCAGAATTAATTCAGAAAAGGAAATGCAAAGCTGGAAGACTTAAAGCACTGGATTAAGATGCACTACAAGTTCTGGTCCTCGTGGAGCCTGAGCAGAGTCTGCACACGGGCCCATGCCACTGTGCTCCCCTGATAAAGATGCAAAGGAAATGCAGTGGAAAATGAGTCTCTTCAGTGAATGGTGCTACAATTTATCCAACGGCATGTGCTCAAATACAAACAAAGGCAGACATCCCATAGTTTAAATAGTTAACTGGAGACGATCATAAATCCTCATGTACTGTCAATCATGGAATATTTTAGGAAACACAGAATGAAATCTTTGGATTTCTTAGACATGACTTAAAAAAGGTACAACCCATAGTCCCCAAATTAGAAATGGTGCTCTGTGAAAGTTAGAAACGAAAAGGCAGGCTGCAGTTTAAACAGCACAAAACATCTGACAAAGACTGCATTCCTACAATATAAGTATCGTAAACTGCACAGTAAAAAATCCTACTTCCAAACTGTAGGTCCATATTTCTATATGGTGTGGCAGCCAGGCTCTGAAGCCATAGGCCCCACCTGAGAATAGTCAAATAGCCTACCAGACAGGCCATCACAACCTAACAAAAGGTTAGGATGTTGTTGCTCCTTTTTTATAATTTGGAGGATGCCTGATAGAAATGTTGATTTAAGCCTATGAGACAGCTAGCATACAGAGCAGATAGGCAAATGTGGACGTGACAAAAAGCTATTCTCACCTGGTTACCTAGGAGACAAAATGCTGGTGTATTTCCCACTCGGTTTATATTTTGGTATAAAGGCTGTTTGGAGAATAAACGAGAAAAATTCTTCAGCATGTAAACTCAGGACTTCATAAGAGACAACCAAAAACCTCCCTCCTGATAAAACCATGTAAGTTGTGTCTTCATTTCCGCGCCTCCACGCCAGTCCAGAGAGATAATTTATGTTGGGGTCTGGTCAAAAGAAATAATTGAGGGTCCGGGCTAGCACCGGACACCAACACAAAACGAACAAAGGACTTGAACAGACTTGTTGCCAATAAAAGATATCCAGGTGGTAAATAAGACTCTGAAACGATATTCACCAACTGCCAGCAAATTAAAACCACGATGAAATATCTCCATATAGTCATTAGGGTGGCTAAAGAAATACAGACAAGACCAAATGCTGGCAAAGATTCGGCATAATTGTCTTCCTGTTGATTTTCTAAGTTTTGAATAAATGTGCTGACAAGTGAATTTGATCTTGTGGTTTTAGAGAGACCTGTCTTGCAGTTTACTCGGCTGTTACCAGTGCGAATCCACAGAATAAACTGCACTGTGTGCACCATACTTTAATGAACAAACCGTAAATGAACTCTGCAGGGGAAGATCTTCTAGACCAGGACTACTGTGTTCACTGTTTCCCACTGTATAAAGCACTACTGCCTTTGTATTTAGTCTTTATTTTCACCTAAAGCAATTGGCAAAGGTCTTCTGAAGTTTTCCATAATAAGCTTGCCAGCATCTCAGGCCGCATAATTTAACTGCCCTTAGCGTGGAGAAGCTGGAGGTAATGGGAAAATACATGGGCCTTACTACAGGCATGTTCAAGGCAACTGTGGTTTGATTTGGCCTGTCTGCCTGTTCCACGTGGCTTACCCCAATTCTAGGGAAACAGCATCAGTTAGGAGCTATCAAGACTAGGGCCACCTGCACTGAATTAAGCACTTACTTAGTGGCTGGTGGTTTTGTGGTGAAATCTGCCCTGCTTGTAAGCACAGGTCCTAGGGTGATCTTGAAGGGCATTCCTACCCTGATCAAATCCCAGTAGAAGGACTTTCTCAAGTCCTTCCACTCCCCATGCCCCAAGCACGGCAGAGCCTAAGGAGTGGTCAGGCTGAGAGCATAAGACTAAATCATAGAGCTGTGTCACAGGCCAGGTCTTTCTCAGGGAACAGGCTCCGTTTACAAACAGGCAGCATGCTCAACTGCCCTATAATAACATGCTGACATGCTTCCCGGGGGTTGTCTGGCATCAGTGACCTTGAGGCACTGCAGATGAAGGCCCAAGAATTACTGCTGCAGACCAACACCCCACTGAAGCCCCTAGTCATCTTCACAATAGCCACAGCAGCTTCAAGGTGTATACTTTATTAAATTACCTCACAAACACAAAAAACTAAGTCAACTGAATTTTAAAAATCTATTTAAAATTAGTACTGCCTACAGACCAATCAGTGCTGAATCTGGTTCTTCCCCACTCACCCGTCAAACCCATTTTCCAATCAGGGTTGGGAACACCGAACAAGCAGAGGAACAATGGCATGAACAGATAGAAGAGCACCAGCCCAACACAGAAACAGACAAGACAGACAGATAGACATGCTTAGGCCCAGTACTGTCAGGAGGGCTGAGGATTTGCCTTATGGCTTCTTCAGGCTATAGGCCAGGCTGCTTGTGACCCTGGTGGTTTTCAGGGGTGGCGAGTTCCAAGCAGCAGAGCTAGTGCGCTTGTGGTAGCGGGGTTTGCTCTTCTTAAAGATGTCCTCCAAGTCCAGTGGGAGAATGATTCCGAAGAGCTCTGGAAGGTTCGGGGGATGGTAGTACTGGTGGATGATGGCCTGGCTGAGCTGGGTGCCTGAGGAAAACAGAGGCCTGGATCACTACCTGACGCTCCCTGGAGTGTCCTGATCCCTGCACCTACCTACAGAGTCCAGCCACCCTCTCCATACCAGCATGCCCTGACCCTACTCTACCTGCTCCTCTGGAGACCTCCTCCTGCCCATCCCCTCCCAACACCAATTATGCTCTTATCTCCATCTTCTAGCAGCCAAACCCAAACAAAGCACACTGGGAGTAGGCTTGGGCAATAGTTTATTCTTCCCATTTTGTAGGCGGAGACTTGCCCAAGGCACATGGCAGATGAATGGCAGAGCTAAGAGTGAAGACAAGCCTGTCTCCAGATATGAAGTCTTCTTGCCTGGCTACTCTCACCAACCTCACAGACCCTAAGGCAGAATGCAGGCTGAAACAGCAGAGCTGCGGGAGTCACAGCCCTGCTAGCCAGGCTGAGGCAGACCCTTGAGGATGATGAGGGAACTCACTCAGGGCTTGCTCCGCACCAGTCCTGCATTATTTCACTCTCAATAATCATCTCAGTTGGGACTTAATACTATGCCCTCTTCAACGATATAGAACCTAAGTAATCCAACAACAACTACAATCAGCCAACTTTTGGTCTTACTGGCCCCTGCTTGAGTGGCTTAGGAAAGTAAGATTCTAGTTACTATGGAGTTCAAATAAGGTCAGAGTAATGAAAGTTGTCTTTCTGTCAAGTGCTGACCCACTGTGGGATTTGAGGACCCTTATTCTGAGGTCAGTACCCTGTGCTAACCTCCAGTTCACCACTCTTAAAAAGCACCCTAGCAGGGTCTAACACCCAGGCCAGAGACAGTATCACACCCCTATATAAATCTGAGACCTGAGACTCAGGACAAGTCCTGCTCTAGTACCAATACCCCTTCTCATGACCTTTCTTAGTCTTAGCATTCCAACCAAACCCTACTACACCCTCAGTACTATGCTCACCCACGGGTGCTTACTTGGGTCCAAGCCTCAAAAGCCCTGCTGGGCCAGACTCTGATAAGGGGACTCAAGTCTACATCACATAGCTACAATCATCAAGAAAGAGTAAAGAACTCAACACCCTTCATCCTACAACCTCAGATGAGCCTTCAGTCAGAGTATTCCTCCTACCTCTAAGTGCATGCTCAAAGCCCAACATAAGCCTCTCAGGTCAATGCCATAAGCCACTAGGCACTAGCACATCAGCCTACACAGCTGCAGCAGCTAAGCCACCAATTCCACACACCACAAAGACAAGGAAGGCGGCCCAAGCCTCTTCAGGAGCTCACCTTTGGCCCAGTAAGGGATGGGCTTCCGGGGATGAGCCTCATCATCCGTGGAGTCATCACTATTTAGGTCCATTCCATAGTTATCTGTGCTGATCTTGGGGTGGGATTTGGGTCCTTGTGGAGTCATTTGATATGAGGTACAAACAGGAGACTGAGGGAAAAAAAATCAGTATGGCCATTACTCTCCTCTGCTGCATTCCTGGAGGATACGGACACTCTAGTCATCTCAACATCATCATTTGAACAAGCCAAGCAACACACATCACTTTGCACCATGCCCAATTTTCTTCCACTTGCCCTCCCCCTCAGAGATGCTACAAGACACACCATGACTTCAGCTTGCCCTCCATTCCTTTAACTGAATTCTACATCTTGACTTTGTGGCAGTGATAATCTATTTTCTAAACAATTTAAATACTCATTCATCAACAGGAGCTTGTCAAATCCCAGTATGATTAACTGGGACATAGCCATCAAAAAGAGAAATTTATATGTAAGACAGATGTCTAGGGTGGGTATGATAGTGCACTTGGAAGGCAGAGACAGCAGATCTCAGAGCTACATAGCAAGGCCCTGTCTCAAAAAAGCTGTTTTTGTCGTTGTTTTTAAAATAACATTCTAGCCGGGCAGTGGTAGCACAAGCCTTTAATCCCAGTGAGTTCAAAGCCAGACGGTCTATAAGAGCTAGTTCCAGGACAAGCACCAAATCTACAGAGAAACCCTGCCTCGAAAAACAAAAAAAATTCTAGTTTTATAATATCAAAAACCTATGCATTATGAAAAACAGCAAAAACAGAAGTAAGGTATAAGCCAACATGCCTGTAATACCTGGAACTGAGAGGTTAGAGATTAACATCTGTGAAAGGATTACAAATTTGAGGCCAGGCCAGGTGGTGGTGGCTCACACTTTTAATCCTAGCAGTCAGAAGGCAGAGAGTCAGGCAGATCTCTGTGAGATTGAGGCCAGCTTGATCTACAGAGCGAGTTCCAGGAGAGGCTCCAAAGCTACAGAGAAACTTTTCCTCAAAAAAACAACAACAACAAAAAAACAAATTTAAGGCCAGTCTGGGTTACAGAGACAGACCCTGCCACAAAAAAGAAAAAGGAGGGGGAGAAAAAAAAAGACTAGTAAGTGACTTGTCCTTTCTCAGGCTCTAACACAGCCTGAGCTCGTAAGCAAACAGAGAATGGGGTAGAGCACCTCCCAGTGCGGGCACAGGCCTCACCTGCACATCCACAGTCACGTTCAGGGCCTTGCTGGCTGCTGCCTCCTTGGCTTTCTTTGCCTGCTCTTCCTTCAGTCGTTGCTCAGCCAGGCGCTGCTGTTCTTCCTGAGACAACAAGGTGCCAACAACAAGGTGCATGTGACTCCCCTCTCCTCTTGCCACACTGTCACCCCATGCGACAAGGCAGGCCTGCCAGGTCTGCTTGTCTAGTGAAGGCTTCCCAATTCTCTCACCCACAGGGAGCCCATACTCCAGCACCCTACCTTCTTCTTCTTCTCCTCCAGTTCCCTCTGAAGTCGCTCCTTCTGTAGCCGCAGGGCTTTCTCTCTCTCCTGCATCTCCCTGAGAACCACCAAGAATCTGTCAGGGCAGTAATGGTACCCCAGCCCTGTTCCGGAAGCTAGGCTTGGTGGCCATGCCTTTAGAGAACGGGACACTAGAAATGAACACCAGCTTAGAGCCAGCAGCTAGCCTTTCTCTCCAAAGGCAAGATTCTGAGCCTGACTTGAGTCTAAACCATGCAGCCCCACTCTTGCAGGCAGGTGCAGTCCCTAAGCCTGACCCTTCCTTTTAACCAATGGTAACAAACACCCTTCCTCCAGCCTTGTCACAGCCACCACACGGGACAACAGAGCACTCGGCTCCACCCACAGCAGGGAGGGGCTGGTGTCACCTCCACACTCAGGAGTTGACCTCAAACAAGTCATTTAGCTTCCCTCTCAAACCAGTTTCCTCCATAAAGCTGGTAGTTTCTATGCCGTAAGAGCTTCGTTTAAGGACTAAATAAGAAAACCTGCAAAGCATGCAGCTCAGAGATACCAACCACAACACCCCATCACCCTTCAAAGCCAGCCCCTTATCTCTGAGCAGGGATGCTTTTGTGTCGATCTATATATAAGTCCCTTATACTGCCATGAGCTTCCAGCCCTCCAGCTGAAGTCCTCACTTCTTCATAAAGCCTACACCCACCACAAACACAGAGTTTCTCAGGAGTTGAGGAGAAGAGGAAACAGTTGCTTAGCCTGTGGGTCTACACACACATGTGGGCACAATCGTAATAAATGCCAAGGAGAACACCTCACTGGGTTATCACCACCACCAAGGGAAGCACAGGGGCCAAGGCTGAAGATGCCCCATGTCCTGTACTGCACTACAAACATCCCTCCCGCCTATGATGATACCTGTAGCAGCTCTAGAGGGAAGTGCTAGTCTGTCCTGAGAGTCCTCCACCCTACTGTATCTACTGAGAAAGACACCAAAGAAGTTAGCACATTTGGTGGAAGCAGAATAAAAGAAGGTGTGACCCCTAGTTGTTGCCCCTTGAATTTCCCACAGCCAGCATACACCCTATTTGGTGGTCCACCAGCTGTAGGCATTTGGTTTTGAAGCCAGGGGAAAGCCTGCCAACCTTCAAGAGATGATGAGAACTGCCAAGAAGCAATGGCCCTGCTGCCTCTCTCACTCCTCACATAGGATAGTAGTAAATAGCCAGTGGGCGGCCTCACCTCTTGGCCTGAAGACACTCCTGCTCCCTCTTGCGTTCCTGCTCCCTCCTCCGCTCTTGCTCCGCCAGTTGCCGCTCCTGTTCAGCCAGCCGCCTAGCTTCAGCTGCCTTGCGCTGCTCCTGCTCCTCTTCCCTCTTCCGCTGTAGCATCTCTTGATGCCGCCGCTCCTCTTCCTCCTGAGTTGGCAATGCATTGAGTGCAGGACACTCAAACCAGGCTTGGGCCCACAGGGAGAAGCTAGCCAAGGGGCTGCTCCTGCCCATAGCCAGGGCTCCTAAGGCACTAGCCACTACTCAGCTAGGACTGAGTCGCCAGACTCCTTGACAAATGAACTTTTGAAGTCATGGCCAGACTGAAAGGCATCTGGCAACTGCTGCAGCACAACTAACAAGCAAGAGTGGAGCCTGGAGCTAACTGCGTACAATGGGCGAGCTATCAGACCCCACAGTTTCCCATCTGTAAAACAGGAAAAGCACAACACCTGCCCCTCACTTAACAAGTGTCTATCACAGCATAAATAAACCATACAGATTAGAACTAGAACTCCCCAATGATGGACATTTGTTCCCTAAAGTAGTAAGACTGCCTGCCAGTTTCCAGGAAGAGCCAAGACCTACTCTTCCAAAGCTAAGGCCCAAGGATGGAGGGTAAATGCCACCGCTTGCAGAACATTCAGCATATTCCAGGCATGTAGTACTTCACACACATTAGTGAAGTTTGCTCAACTACAACCATATCAGCAAGATTGCTGCTACTTGAGTAACCTGGTAAGAAATAGCAACTGTGAGGTGAAGCCTGATATCAGATGCATATATTTAATCCCCAAACTTTGGTGTCGAGAAAGTCACCACCACCCAACCCTCAAGTCAGCAAGTAGTCCAGCCTGATCTACTCTACAGAATGGGTGTGTCAGTCTTCATGGCATGCCGACATCAGAGTCTGTCTTACCCCACTTCTTCCCTAGCCCCATCTGTAAGCGCACCTGTTGTAGCCACCTGAGCCTGCGTGCCTCCTCCTCCTGCTTCCGGCGTGCCTCTACTTCCTCCATCTTCTTGGCAGCTGCCTTCTTCTTGGCCTTCTCTGCCAGCCGCTCCTCCTTAGCCTGCAGAATCCACTCACATTTGCTCTCTGGAGCAGCCCCTCACTCAGAATACAGAGTGGGACCCAGGGCTCTGTGATAGGCACCCCAATTCCACTACAAATCCTGCTTGCTGCTCAAGCCCAGGGAAAAGGCACAAGAAGTCATACCTGCCCAAGACTGCCCACTCACAAAGAGCTGCTGGAAAACTTAGGTCACACTTCCAGCATTTAACTTGCCTCGGAAGAGACTCCAGAGCCCATGTGACAGAAAGCAGGGGTACACAGGTCACCCAGTGGATGACTTGGGAAGGAGTCCAGTCCCACCCTTCAGTGCTTGGGCCCCAGCAGGCATCACCCACCTGCCCATCAGCCCAGACTCACCCTCTCTGTCTTCTCATCAATCTGAGCAAACTTCTGTTCAATCTGCTTCTTCTTTTCCTCCTTCATCTGCTCCACCCGCTCACGGGCCTGCAGGACCTTGCGGAGGCGCTCTTCACGCTTCCTGTGGGCACAGCACAGATAAGGAGAGCCTGCCTAGGCTGGTGCAAGCTGGTCTGCAAGTGGGGACACTTACAGCTTCAGCTCCTCCAGTCGCCGTCGCTTTTCCTCCTCCACCTTCTGTCTGCGCAGCTGCTCAGCCTCCTCCTTCCGCCGCAGGCTCTCCAGACGCTGGCGCTCCTTCTCCTGAGAGGGCAGGGCGGGTACTGGGATGTGAATGAGGACACCCACCAACCCTAAAGGTTGTCTGGCAGTGTGCATCAGTTCTCAGTCACACACGGCAGCAGATGCTTCTCAGGAAGTGATGCCCCAGCGTACCCTGCACCCACCCTAGGCAAGCACAGATGTTCAGTTTCTTCTTCCAGGTGGACCTGAATGCCTCTCAAAAACCCAACTTGTAAGCAACACAAAAAGCAGCCCCAAATTAGATGTGTGTTGATTAGAATTATATAAACAGCTTTAGAAAAAAAAAGACTAAAGACTAAGAATGCAAAGGAAGGGAACTCACAAAGTGTCTGCAGATGTTCTATGTGGGAGGGCAGGATGAAGAAGAGTTACTTATCAGCACTGTGACTTCCAATGCATGCTAGGAGTGCACACATGCACCACTCTTCAAAAACACAGTACCATCTAGGAAGCTAGATCAAGGGTGCTATGCCTTTTTAGTTTCCAGACTTCGTGTGATATACCTATGTTAATAATTTTTAAAACAACATTAAGAGCTAGCTAGCTGAAGAGATCAGTGCTGGCATCACCTGCCAGGCACATCCAGGAAGTCATAGCCATATGCAACAGCAAGAGTGGGGAGGGGCTCCAAACTCCCTGACCAAGGACCAGACTAGTGCTTTCCAGCACCCACAAGGTGGCTCACAAGCATCCATATCTCTAGTTCCAGAGAACCTGATGCCCTTTCTGGCCTTCCTGGGTATAAAGCATGCAAGTGGTGCATGGTGCACAGACATCCATGCATATAAAATACCCACACATGTAAAACTATATATATATACATATATATACATATATATACATACACACATATATATACACACATATGTGTAGATATGTGTGTGTGTAATAAAAGACACTGCCTAATTTTCTTTAAAAAAGCCAAATATGTGGTGTTTAAAAGAAACTTACTTCAAATGCAACAATTTAGATAGGTTCAAAACCTTATCTGGAAGAACAGTGTCTAACCAGCAAGGGTGGTAGCATATGACTCAACACAAATCACATGACATCCTCCAAAAATATTCCTAGTGATGAAGAACAAGTGTGTGGCTGCTGAGATTAGAGGATGAGGAGGGTGTGGGCATGAAGAAGTGACTAAGAACTTTCTGTGGGTAATGGACATTATCCATATTCCAGGTTATAAACCACATTAAAATTCATAGAAACATATCTTCCTCCAAATTACATACTCTTGACTTTTTTTTATTTAAACAAAAAATATTTAAGAGAGAAATGGAAAGAAAGAGGAACACTAGGAGCCACAGAAACCAAGCTGGGTATAGAAGAGCCTGAAAAGCACTGATCTTTGGGGACTCACAAGGAAGAAATGGGTGACTGTTAGTCGGCCCCGGTTCTCCAACTATTCAGACTCAGGAAGAAAAATGGGAACCAGACATAGTAGCACACACCTATAATCCCAAGATTTGGGAGAAAAGGCAGGAAGATTAGGATCTAAAGGCCAACCTGGGCTACTTGAGACCATGTCTTAAACATACACACTCCAACTTTCTCTCCCACCATACTGTACACACGTGCTCTCCTTGGGAAAAAAGCATGTCAGAAGCAAAGGCTAGGTGGTACGTAATATTCACCACCACCCTCTTTTCTTCCTCCTACAGCCAATCAAACTCCAGCTTTCAACAAGGCTGAGGCCCTGCCTTTCATTCTTAAGCTTGAGTGTTAAAATTTCCCAGCATCAGCTGGAGCATTTACTCTACTGTATTATTTGTAAATCAGGACTTTCAGAGTCTTTCTGCTATAGAATCATTTCTCCTCTGGCCCAGACTTCAAATGAGCTTTGGTCACCTATGTTCCCAAAGCTACCCTCAAGGCCCAAGCAAAATGGGAGGAAACTATAAGCTGGAGTAGCCCCTTATACCTGGAGGCTTCACCTGAACACTCTCCTTGCCATGTGTCCAAAACTACTTTATAACAGGCCCTGCACTCATGCAGGGACACTCACTCTCCAAATCACAAAATGTCCAGAAGTACTCACTGCTTTCTTCATTTTGCGCTGAGAAAACTCGGGTGACCAAGGCCCAGAACATTTCAACTGTCCTAGTCTCTGGTATCATAGCTATACCCACCAGATGCCCTGTGCAGGGACTTGGATTCCCCAAAGCAGGAAAGAGCAACTTGGCCATGACCATGATTCCTGCAAGGCTCTAATATAGAGGAAGGGGAGAAAATGAATGGTCAACTGAAGAAAGAACAAGTCAAGCCTTCTTCACTGTCAGGCACAAAAATAATTCTATGAAAGCCACAGAACTGGCTAACTAGCATACTGGGAAACATGCCGTCACCTTGACCAAGCAGAGAGAAGCCTCTGTTCAGGACAAATAAGCTCAGGACCCATAAGCCCAGCTGCTGAGACCCTCCCACCTGCCAAGGCATCAGCTGAAGGCAGAACCCTCCAGGTGTCTTCACAACTCTTCTCAGGAACTCTTAAGAACAAGGGGCTGCACCAAGGTGAGGAGTAGGCAGGTGTACCAGAGCTCAGCAACCCAGGGCATTCTATGTGACCTTAGCAACAAGCACCCCTTTTCCAAAAAAAGTCCTGAGCAACTGCTCTGGCTGCAGCTACACAGAACCCCTTTCAGAAAAAGCAGCACTCTTCTCCTCCCAAGCAAGTGCGTTTGTAGTTTGTGGTCAAATGCACTCTAGAATCCATCAGAGAACGAGAAGTGCCACGCCTACGCTGGCGCCTGTGTGACAGAATGCCTCTGTGGTGGAGGTCAGCGTCAGCTTCCTGGAGCGATGCCTCCGCAGCTCACAGCTCCCTGGCAGTTGGCTTAGATAACGATGGACAGTCAGCCTTTCCGATCACCCTGCTCCATGGCCACACTGTTCTTAGTGTATCTTTCTCTTCCTGTCCTTTTTATTCCTCATGATTATCGCAGTTTATTGTGCCAAAAGGCTTATGTTTCCTTTATATAAGGAAATGTTCCCAATGATTCATTGAGTTCAGAGGAACTCATGCATCAGTCTCCACCTGATGGATGATAGAGAGTGGAAATTACCTACCCCCACTCCCTTTGACTGGTCAGTATGCCAAGCTC
>LOJH01043537.1:14827-26348 GCA_001685095.1 Ellobius talpinus
ATATGCTGTTGATAATATTTAATATACTCTTCTGTAGTTGTTACAGAATTTTTGGCTTGGCGTGTTTTGCCATATTCAGAGTCACTACTGTGAGTGTGTGTTACTAAGTGACTGATACTTAGTGTAGTTTGGGTTTGTTGTTGTTCCAACAAAAAGGGAGCATTGCCAGTTGTCTCAGTTAAAGTCACATATATATGGTTACTAACACCTAACTTAATTGAGGTAATACCATTATGTGTTATGCCTCTTAAACATCACATTGAAACATTTTACAAAGACCACAAAATTTTCTCAGCTATTTCCTTGTAATTTTGGGGAAATGTGCCCTTATTAAAAATATTGACATTATGAGCTGGAGAGATGTCTCAGTGATTAAGAGAATGTGTTGTACTTACAGAAGCCCTGGGTTTGGTTCTTACAACCCACATAGTGGTTTACAATCCAACTATCTAAGTCCAGATCCAGAGAATCCTTTGCCTGCTCTGGACTCTGTAAACATTTTACACATGTGGTGCACATAGATGCAGGCAGTTATAACACTCATACAAATATAATGAAATAAAGAAATCTTAAAAAATACTAGGACCAGGGCAAATCAGAATGCTAGTTTAATGTGAAAATTAGAATATTACAAAAGAAAGAAAAAAGTAACCACAAAAATATAAAAAGTGGGCAAACCCCTGTTGGATCCTCTTTAATTTCATAAATTATCAAGAAAAGAGTTTAGGCCAGAAAAAGTATAGCACAGCATGCACTATATTGCTACAATTTTGTTAGTTTTTTTATCTTGAGAAAGGAAGAAAGTGGGGAGAAGGTAATTGAGAGATCCAGTTGTTAATTGTGGTTGCCATGACAAAATACTTGTACTGGTGGATTATGCAGCAGAAATGTATTTATCACAGCTTGGAGGCTGCAAACTTGATAGGATGTATCACAGTACTGTCAAGTTATTTGGGAAATGGTACCTTCTTGGCTTGCAGATGGCTCTCTTCTTGCTGTGGAGAAGAAAGCAATCCCCTCGGGTCTTTTTTCATAAGAACACTAACTCTACCATGAGGACTCACTCTAGACATAAATACCTCTGTCATAATGCCCTTGTCCTAACGCTTCTGCACTGAGGTTAGTCATTCAATTTCTGAGGGCTTTTTTGGGGGATCAATATAACATTCAATCTATAATAGGGATAATCTGATTGCTATTGGTAGGTTTTCATATCTGAAAGTTGATAGTAAAGGTTTTCTGCTTTGAGATTAAAAATTATACAGCTGAGTTTTTCTTGGGAAAATATTTAACTGATAATCAAGTCTTAATAGGGGATTAATTTTTCTGGTAGTCTTAATATATCTAATGCATTGGATAAGTCAATACCAGAGAAATTTATATTGCGTTCTTTAGACTGTTATAGACTCAGATGAGTAGAGTATATAACCCTTGATAAAGGCTGCCTTTTCTAGCATTTTGATTTGACCTTGTGTCATTTCTCTATATCTGTTTCTGGACACAAAAATAAACTCGAGGAAAAGCCAGGCAATGAATTCAGCAGACTGAAGTGAATCAGGGCAGACTTTTCATTCTTTGAAAATCTTGCTGGCATAGCTCTTTTCTGTGAGTTTTCATGACTCCAGTAGAGTTTATAATCGTGACATTTAGAAAAACAACTGATTTTTCAGGGGATAAGATGCAGAATACACACACATATATACATTTTGTATAGATATAATATGTATATATTGCATATACATATTGCATACATAAATATGCATTTCAATATATATTGAAAGAAATATACCCACAAAGAAAATATAGGCATACACATGTCTGTCATAGCATAATTCATTTTATCTCCAGAAAGAGGTAATCCTAGTGGCCAGGAACTTATAAATGGATAAGCATGTAATTGACTCCCATTCAGCAATAAAGAGAAATGAATGCTGACACACACTAAAACAAATTGAATCTCACAGATATTTTGTTTAGTGACACATCCTAGGGCAAAATGATAAAATTTCTTGTATATTAAATACCCAGAAAAGAAAAATTTATAAAGCATATCAGTGGTTTCTTGGAGCCAAATGAGGAGGAACTACTAACTGAAAAATAGGGTATCAAGAAGACTTTTGTGGGTACTGTAAATATCTAAAGTTGCATTGTGAGAGCTACAGAAACCCATAGATTTTCTAAAAGTCATTAAATACTACTATACTTGCAATAAATGAATCTGTATTACCTAAATTATATTGCAACAAAAACTGTTAAGACAGAGAACTTTTTATTAAATATCTTGTTCATCATAATGTAAAATTAGTGAAACCCACACCCCAGAGAGTAGTGTCTGTTCTGATCTAGACTCAACTTCTCTTCTTCGAATTATGCTGCTCTCAGTCCTGTGGTCTTTTCACAGATCCTTTAGAGTACATGCAAAAGTCTTACTGGCCATCTGGATGCTTATTTTGTCTTTTAAAGAAATAGAGTGGGGAGCTGAAGCTATTCGACCACAGAATTCTCAGTACCTTCCAGGTACGAGGTGATTAGTACAATGTCAGGAGACTTAACACCCACTGGGGGGTGTTGAGTTAGGGCCACTGTCATTGCTGGCACTGTCAATCAGATGAAACTAAAGTGTGGCCTTGGCAAACCAGTCTAATAGGGGCCCTTAATTCCCATTATGAGCCACAGGGGTGTAGTTCCTGACATTCTGAGTTTTTGACTAATGCCCATTAGCACTTTGCTATCTGTGGACTGCAGATCAAATATGTTCTCATTTGAGGAACTCTCTGTTCATTCCCACATAAGAGTCTTTGTAAAAAATGCAGAGCATGTTGAAAAGCAGATAATAAGCACTCATGGAGCAGAAGCAGGCTGTGTTGGTGCTATTACTCACAGTACATGCATCTGATATTTTCTCCCTCATCTTTAACTCTTGCCATCATTCCTTGTGCAGAGAACAAAGGATGTTTCCAGACATATCTAGACAGCCAGTTTTTTTATGAAATCTTTTACTCACTAATTCAGTTAATAAAATAAGATTCCCATGCTTAATACACAAAGCAAACAAAATAAAAATACAGTTCTTGACACTTTTCTTGTTACCCAAATGTAGGAAGTGCTCTCTAATTTTCTATAAATGACATACTCACTGGGTCATCATGAATGATCAAGGTAGAGACCCTGAATTATTCTTTGAGTCCTAATAAAAGCAGAGAGGATGGTGTCATGCAGGAGTTTGCGTTAGCACCATGCCCTAGTAGCCATAAGTATGAACGTCATAACAGGCAAATATTCTATGCAATACTTCATTAGTGCATAGTTTTTAGGCAATGTCGTTAGACTCTGCTGTATAGAAACCTGTTAAAGTCATAATTGTTTTGACATGTAAGCTTTAGATGAAAGAATGGCATTAGGAACTGTGAAAAAATAGGTTGAAAACAAGAACCTTAAGGAGGTTGAATTCTAGTGAGTGGAGTATTGGTTGGTACAGTGTTAATGAAAGAAAAACTCAGGTACAGCTAAAGATGTAACTGTATCTTTGGTGAAACCTAACCAGCTGCAGAGTATTGTGGGAAATACTTTGGGAGGTATTGAACAGAGAGGCGGAATATTAATTAAGTTCTGAGAACAAAGAGAAGGATATACCAAAAATACATAGTAGAGAGTTATAGGAGACAGTCAAAATGTATCTTAACTCTTTGTAGATTAGACTAAATGCTTGAATGAGAAAGTTAGATTTTTCTCCATCGATAACAATGAAGAACTGAAGGTTTTGCAATGAGAAGGGATACTATGGGGATGACATATTCAAGATAATATGCCAAAGGTAGATATGCTCCGAGGATTGGAAGTAAAAGAGCTCCAATTCTTGGGTGTGGGATGGATATTAATTTGAAAATGACAGGCAAAATGAAATAGATGTGGAATAGGAAGAGAAAGACCATTCTTCTTTCCCCAATACTGAAGTTAACTCCACATTTGCACATCTGGATAAAAAGTAGGGTGATTAAGTGTTGGCAAAATATTAATGAAGAAAGTGAGCTGGTATAAAAAGGACAATGATGCACTTTAAATGCTGAATACTGAGTGCAATGTATTGGGCAAGCATTTAAGTAGACCACGGGAAGGCCAGTGCTAAGGAATCTGCACTGCCTTCTGTATGCTCTGTTGCTCCTCATTGCCTGTGACAGGACCTGTAGACAGCAGGTGTTACATACACATTAGGTAAATTACTTGAAAGGAATAGGTAACAGTGGAGATTTGGACCAAGGTCAAGGATATGCCTGAAAGTCCTCTGAACAGAAATTCCTAGACAGTTTATAAGACATGATCAGTTATCTAGGAATGTCACAAAAGAAAAGACCAAGGTACAAGTTTCATATCAGGAATTGTAAGAAGGTAAGGTACCTACAAAAGAAATGATATAGAAGAGAAAGTTATGCAAATTGCTAGCAGTTTGACATGATCACTAAATAATCTACTGTGGATTCCTCTGGGAACAAGATGAAATAATTCTGTGAATAAGCAGTTTTGAGAATTTATTGTGTGATAGTTGAGTATGTTTGGGTACTATCAGATCTTCCGTGGTAGGTTTTGTGGGAATTGAAAGGCATCAAAGTGACACATCTATTGGACAGGCTTCTCTTTTTTACCAAACTGAAAAAAATGGATCACATGCATATGCTATAATTACTGAACAGTGGTGAGGAAGGCTGGTGGGATATTTTCTTCTGCCATTATTATATAAGAATTAATTTTGGCACTGAAACCAAACACAATGTTAAAAATTCTTATTTGACCTATTTATGAATGGTTCAAAGCTAGGAACTTTTTCTTACACACTTCCAAAAGAGGATTTTAGCCAGAGCACCATGAAAATACCAACAGTATTTGTTACAACAGTAGATGAAAGGTTTAGGTTTTTTTTAAAAAAATCATTTTGTAACATCATCTTTGGAATATTTACCAAAGTAGTGCAATAATTACAGTTTTGTGTGTTATTATGTTCCATCCATATCTAAATTTCAGCTCTAAGTGCCGGCATTCTATTATAGGGAAAAGTGAGGTTGGAATTTTTCTCTTGAAATTTCAGATCCTGTCTCCTCCGTGCTTGAAGTAGTCTGCCAAACAGCCAAGACCCACTGACAGTTACAATTTTTTTTCTTTAAACTCTGACACAATTGGTCTTTTCTCTGGTTCTAAAAGCAGGCTATTTGGTCCTTCGCCTCATAAATTTAGCCAAAGCGTATTTATTTCTGAGAATCCAAACAGCTCAACATGGAGCATGGGCATGCTTTGATTCGCATATACATCTTCAAAACCCAAAGGAAAAGTGCTGAAGTTTCTTCCACGCTCTGTTTTCTCATAACCAATTGCCTGAAAAGTGAGGCTAAGGCCTGCTCTCGGCAGCCTTTGAAAGATCATCACCCAATGATAGATGATGAGGGCCATGTTTAAAAATGTTTGTCAGCAATTCAAATTACTATTTCAAAAACTGCTAGGATTGCAAAGCCCACACTGAAAAGCTGGCCTGTTTGTTAATAAGGCTTTAAAGACTGTAACAATAATTCATCTATATGCTAGTTCTCAAGGTTTACAAAAGGGGCATTTTAAGCTAGGTAGTTAGTTTCATCATAGACGTAACTGGAAGCCTAGTATGGGGACCCAAGTTTGATCATAGAACCCGTGTGAAAAAAGGTGGGTGTGGTGACCTGTAGTTGAATCCCAGTATTGAAGATAGGGACACAGAAGGGTCCCTGAGACTCACTGACCAGTCAGTCTAGCCCAATTGGCAAGCTGTAGAAAAGTCAGTTCATTAAAAACAAAACAAGGTGGATGGCTCCTAAGGAATGGCGCCTAAGGTTGCTCTCTGGTCTCAACACTCAACACTTGCACACACACACACACACACACACACACATTCATACATGTTTACCCATGAAAGCACCACACACACACACACACGCATGCACACACACACAGGGGGAGTCAAGATTTGGGAGTAGGGCATTTTTTCCTCCATAGAATATTTACCTAGCTAATCAGCATAAGCTAATTGCTGCATTGATTTTCCCAGTTCAATATCACAACTCTTAAGAAAGAATATTAAAGTAATGACTGATCCTTTGCCAAACTTGAATTATCATATTCTCTCTTGATTTGTCTAATTAAAGACTGAATACAAAATTTACAGGACAGAAACATCATGGTGTTTCTTTAGTAGAAGTTTGGGAAATATTCAGAACACAGGTCTAGGGACAGTCACCAGAGAAATATGACTTTTGCCTTTTGTAATTAAAAGGAGCTATTTCACAAGTAAGTTACCATGGCCCTTAAGGATTCTTGGTTATAGGTTCTAGTAACTGCCAACTTCATGGGTGGGACAGAGATTAGGACTTTCAAAAGGAATTTTTAAAACTTACATTTTTATGGTTTTCAGTAAAAATGTTTCCAAGAGGTTTAGTTGCTGCCATTCCTTTGTGTTTGTAGATATATATCATATGGAGATACTGGACCTCATCTTTTTATGTTCATGACCCTTCACTTTATAGCAACCTTTTATAATTTTAGAGTTTTATTTTTGCCAATGATAACAGCTATCCTAATCTTTCTCCCAAACAAAACACACCATCAAAACACTAAACGAGAGGAACTGACCAGAGCCCATATAACTTACAGCTCATTCTCTCTCTTGTAAATGTTTGCTGAGATGCGAACCCTTCTCCACGGTGCATTCTCCTGAGCAGGGATCCACTACATGAACAACTTCTTCAACGAATATTTGTTCAGTGTCTTTCATCAGTGGGGAATGTTTTGGGCTAGGTGTTTCAGAGTTGTTTGAGCCCCACTGAAGAATTTTCAAGATTATTTTCCATATACAGTTGCCCATTTGACTAGTCTAAAGATTCTTGGGATGGGGCCAAATGATCTTGCTTTAAAATTTTTATTAAAAAAACTGAATCCAATTAGTACTGTCTCATAGGCATGGCTGTTGGTTCACACCCATCCATTGGGGCATGGGTAACCTACCAGTGGTCACTTTCCAAGGAAAAATCAGTTTCCCTCTGTCAGCAACTATCAACTGCCATAACTCCTCAGTGAAGTGTGTGGCCTTGCCATCCCCTACCACCTAGGCTAGATTTTTAACTGGTCTTATATAGGTCGTGCAACTTCTGTGCATTTCCATTATGCCTGGAAGATAGTGTTTGACAGCACTATTACCTTTTGTGTTCTAGCTTCATATTCATAATAAGCTGGATATAGCTCATGGTAAATAAAATGCAAGATACATTATTGCTATTAATAACTTTCATGAGTTCATTGGCCCCTCTTTTGATATAAATAGGAGATTCAAATTCTTTTTTTAGAGAATAAAATATTTGTATGTTTTAAAATCCATTATGTTTTCAATGGACCATGTTTTACACACATAAACTACATTGAACAGAATTGATATAATTAGTATATGTTGAAGTAAATGTATTATTAAGTATGAATGTATTATTTTTTGTATTTTTATAGTCTTCTTAATTATATGTTTTAATATTTATCTCATATACTTAATATTATGGAAGTTATTTTATGTTTTCAACTTTCCCCATTTTCAACGTTATTATTAGATGTATGAATTTGAAGAGTAAACCTCCTGACTTACAGAGCAGGGTCACAACTGAATTTATAAGGACGACTTCCTGCTCAGAGTCTTCTGTGCCCTAGAATATTGTTAAATGTTAAAAAAGAAAAAAATTTGATTCTGGACTTAGTAGTAACCAGCTTGCCAAATGCAATTGAGGTCAAGCAGAGTGATGGATCCAAGTGAACTCTTTATGATTTGGCAAGGAGGTGATTATTAGGTGTTCATGAAAAGGCATTTTTTTATAGCTAAATGAGGATGGAAACCAGATTGGAAAGCAGTGATAAGATACATTTAAAAAGCATCAGACAGTAAAAATTGTAGATGTCTGACAACACCAATTGCTCCATGGCCTCTGGGAAGCCCTGTCCACCAACAGTGGCAGAGCACATGAACATACTGTGTTGCAGGGGCAACTGGCCCTGCCTACATCGTCTAGTGAAGTTGACAGTTCACATAGCTCCAGGTTCAGATGTCCCATTTCTGGCAAAGTTCTACAGAAAGACTTTTATCCAGGTCCACAAAGAGACATGCGCAGAAAGGCCCAGTTCATACTATATTTAGTAGCAAAATTTGAAGTCATGAATTTCCATTAGTAAGGGAAAAGTAAATATTCAGCAGGTGAAATAAATTAATTGGAACTATATGCATTAGTATTGAAAATATGAAACATGAATGTCTTTCTTAGCATTTGTGTTGCTGTGATAAACACCATCACCAAATCAATGTTTTGCTTATGATTCCACAGCACAGTCCATTATCAAAAAAGATAGGCAGGCAACTGAAGCAAGGCACCTCCTCTCTCATTAAGCCTGGACAAGGGAACCCAGTAGAAGGAAAGGATCCCCAAAATAGGCAATAGGGTCAGAGTCAACCCCTGATCCCTCTGTTAGGGACCCCAAAGAAGACCAAACTACTGTGATACATATGCAGAGGGCCTACATATGTCCTATGCAAAAATCTATGGTTGGTGGCTCAGTCTCTGTGAGCCCCTATGAGCCCAGGTTAGCTTATTCTGTGGGTTGTCTTGTCTTGTGATGTCCTTTCAGCCTGCTTTCTTAAAGAATCCAGGGCCACCAGCCTAGAAGTGACACCATTCACAATGGTCTGGGACCTCCCAAACAAGCATTAATTAAGAAGATGTCCTACAGGCTTAACTATAGTTGAATCTTACAGAGGTATCCTGTCAATTGAAGTTTTCTCCTCTCAGATGACTGTTGCATGATTAATAACAATCCAGAGATAGATATTGGGGTTCACCCTGAAGTTCAGAAAGGCAAAACAGCCAGCTACTGGTTCTTACCTCTACCTCAGTCTGAAATGCTGATCCTGCCTCCAGGAATCTTCAGAATGAGACAAAGCCTGAAACCTGTCTCTTCTCATTTTATATTCCTCTCTAGTGCTGGGATTAAAGGCGTGCACCACTACTGCCCGATTTCTATGGCAAACTAGTGTGGCTACTGGGATTAAAGGTGTGTGCCACCACTGCCTGATCTTTAAGTCTGACCAGTGGGGCTGTTGTAGACTCTTGTCTTCAAGCAAGCTTTATTTATTAAAATACAAAAGAAATATCACTACAGGTGACTACATCTTGGGTTGGTTAGGCTGATATAAAAACTAGTTGACAAATGTATATATAAATAACATGAAATATATTTGCAAATCAACTTTTGAATTGGCATATATAGTATGATATCATTATGTAAATTAATCAAGAAAAAGACAAGAATCAGTTGACATAATCAAGTACACAAGAAACAGGTGAGGGTGACTGTGAGCTCACAGCAAGCCTGGGCTGTGCAGGGAGACAGTCTTCAAATAGGATAAAGAAGTAACTGTTTAACAACAAACATCCACAAATCGTTATTTTATTTTGGGTAAGAGAATAAAATTAGTTAGATATAAAGGAAAGATAACAATGGATGATTATTGTCTGTAGCTGAAAAGGTGCATATCCATGAGGAGAATGTAGGAACACGAAGGGCTGGGGTTTATCTTCCTTTAGAAAACTTAAACTGTTTTCCTTTAGTGTTGGAACTTAAATAGATCCCCAAAACTTAAACTCAATGAACTTAAAGAGGAAAAGTGATAGTTTATGAAAAATAATTGTCAGATCTGCTAAATGCTAAGATAATTTGTGGGGATATGGAACGGAAAGATCATATAAATACTTCCTTTATAGATTCGGCACAGTGTTGGACAGTTCTAGTCACCTTATTTGAATAGGCAAAGAATAAGCATCCACATTCAGCACATAACTTACCCATGCAAATTGTCTGCTCCAACAGTGGTATTAATTCTTGCTATAGCCTTTCCCACCCTCTGCAATTAGAGATGAATTCCATGTGCCTCTTTGGATTTAATCATTTAATAATCACTGATAATAGGGGACAAAGAGCAAAAGAAGTCTTTGTTAACCATTGGTTATATATAATTGAATTTTTGTACATGACCAAATAAATATTTCTGAGAGGATTTTTCTGCCAAATTATAATATCAAATCATTATAAAATAATTTGCATCTTCTGAAAAACAAAATACCAGGATTTTATGACAATATTTGATATTTAATGTCAAGTACTTGTATCTGGTGAGTAGTTAGAATCTTTGGTACTGTACTGTGTTTTTTGTGATGGACTGGAAGCTTTAAAAGTATGAATTAAATGCAATAATATATTAGAAAAAGAAAATGATCAAAACTGAATGTACAACTGGTGCCTGTTACATATAACTTCAGTAAAATTGAATTATGACTATATAGGGCATCATGGTATATTCTGGGAACTCAAATTAAGTTTAAGTCAGAGTGGGCAGCCATGGCTGTTTGCCTTATCCTTTGTTTCTGTATTAATCTAAAATAAGAAATGTTTTTACATTTTTTAGCTGGTTGAAACAGAGATAAGTAAAAACAACATTTTCTGGCATGCAAAAATTTAAGACATTCAAACTTTTGTCTACAAATAAAACAGTCATATTTACTCATTTATGTATTTTTGTGGTGGCGTTCAAGCTACAGAGCTGAAAAGATGTGACAAAGACTGAAGTATTTAGGCCCACAAAACTTAAAACATTTACTTTGTGGCCCTTTTCAGAAAATGTTTGCTGACCCCTGGTATAAATATGTTATTTTAAAATTATGCAGTACTTTTCCTCTTTGAGACTGGCAGAAACAACTCTATGGGCTACTCTACAATCTTGGGGTTTGGCTAGTCATCAGCCATCACATCAATAGTTCTCCCAAGGCTACAAGACAGAAAACAGATAATTATACAATCATCATTGATGTAGGAAATAGTGGCAATAATCATGTAGAATTTCCTGAGGACCATCAGAGGAGCTACTGAAAGCACACTCTGATTAGAAGTCTCTGTACTCTGGCTGGGGAAGAGATTTCCATTCACCAATGAGTTGAGCAAGTTTTACAATGTTGCTTATCCCAGCAAAGAACCAGTATTGGTATTACATTGAAGCCCAGAACAGAAGTTGCTATATTGAGATCTGCCTTCTTCTGTACCACTAGGAGCCAATTTAGATAGCTGAACTTTGTCCTTAGCATTAAGTTCTTGGTTTTAGTGTTTAATAGCTCATGGAAAATACCTTCTTGAAATAAGCTATAGATGTCTGGACACAGAAGTCCCTCGATTTTGAATGTGCTTGGGTTTTAATTGACTAGCAGCTTTATGAATGCTTTTCACTATAAGTTCTATACCAAGTTGGTCAACGGTTGTTTTAAAGTGTTACTTTTGGTCCATATCACCATGCATCAAGCATGGAATAAAATATCCCCATATACTATAAAGTAGTCACAGACTCACTATGGACACAAAACAAGAACAAAATTTCAATGAAAAAGACAAGATCTCCCGAGTAAATTGGGAGCATGGGGACCTTGGGAGAGGG
>LOJH01043538.1:0-13974 GCA_001685095.1 Ellobius talpinus
AGGGAGGGAGGGAGGGAGGCATGCTTCGGGCCAAATGCCTGTGATAGTTCTTAGAGTCACGATTACCTGGATCAAGAAGAGGTGATTCCCTCCCCTTGGCCCGTGATGAAGTTAAACAAGCAGACACACAATGCTTATGTACCGTTGAGAGGTGAGTACATGCTAGCTGCATGCCGGCCCCTGACCAGCTGGCTGTCCCTTCTAGTTTCTCTATAGGCATGACTTCGTGAAGGAGCGAGGACAGCTCATCGGGGTCCGGAGTGTGAGCGATGACCCAAGGCTACGGCACTGCCAGCGGATGTGCCAGCTGCAGAGTGAGAATCAGTACAAGAAGGAGGCAGCCCAAAGCCAAGCCCAGTGCCACCTGCCCATGGATATGGTGCACCTGGTCCATGCCAGGAAGGCCCAGGCCCTGGCCAGTGACCATGACTACCGGACACAGTGCCACGAGTTCACTGCTCTGCCAGAGGATCTGAAGATGGCCTGGGCCAAGAAAGCCCATGCCCTACAGAGTGAGGTAGGGCTTACACAGTGCTGACACTCCCACCTTTGTTCTACTATATCCAGGGTTCATCTTTGACCTTTGAACCCTCTCCATCCTTGTTTGGCCTATGTCCTCCATGTGGGGATTATTTCCTCAGCTGACATTTATTGAGCAGCTACTATATGGCCAGCATGTTGCTGGTTTATCTTGTTTTTTGTCTCTCTTCACCTGAATATCTGCTCTGAGTTTCTGACCTACCCTCTCACCCACTCTCCTGTCATCTTCTCTCTTTTCTTCTCCTCCCTTCAATTCTTCTCTCCTCCTGGGAGAATGCAGTTTTCAGGAAAAGAGTAAAAAAAAAAATCTCCTGTGCTTGTGGAACTTCCACCGCCTTGGGGAAGACTAATGGTGATTGATATGGGCCAATACCTTATATCTTGGATGGTGATACTGCTAGGGAGATAAGTAGAACACAGAAGTGGGGTGGGAAGGGGTGTGTCTCTGTGTGTGTGTGTGTTCACGCATATATGCAATCTTTCTGGGTTTTTTTGGGGGTGGCAGGGACTTGCTATATAGCCCAGGATGGCCTCAGATGTGAGCTGCTTCTGCCTCAACTTGTGAAGTGCTCTGGTCACAGTGGTGCCCACATGTGCCACCACCCAGCTTATGTGCCATTTACAGCAGGGCATCTCTAGTACTCAGTGGAACAGCAACATCTGAACAAAGGCCTAAAGGAGGGGAGGGAAGGGATAGAGAAATCTGTACAAATAGGACAGTAAGTTCCGAGGCAAAGACATGAGCAGAAACAGTCGTGGCAAACAGAAACCGTGAGTAAAGCTGGGAAGATGGCGCAGCTACCAAAGCACTTGGCATAGAAGTGAGAGGACCAGAGTTTAGACCCCCCAAGTCCCACATAAAAGCCAGCACTTAGAAAACAGAGGCAGGAGTCCCCAGTTCAAGCTGGATAGCTTGGCTAGCCAGGAATCAGCAAACTTCAGGTTCAGTGAGAAACCCCGCCTCAATCAATAAAGTGGAGAATGATTGAAGGACATGCCTGATGCCAACTTCAGGCTTGTACATGCGCATACACATGTGCACGCCATACACACTTGTGATGTGAACATGTATGTATACACTGTGAACACTACACACACACATGAAAAGAAGATGTAGATGAATGAAGAGGTCTCAGGGGATGGAGCAGAGAGCATTGGCCTAGGGATGGGAAGGATGGGCTGAAGGGCTACGGTAATGCAGCCATGGCTGATACTGACTGACATCTTTGCCTTTGCTGCAGCTCTGGGCAGGGACAGCTGGTAGGGTAGGCTTGGTAAAGCGGGCTCACATTCTACTCTCCAAACTCCTACTCTCTGGAAGGATCTTAACTCAGTAGTGAACTTGGGTCAACAGGTGTAGACCCAAAGGCTCTCAAAGGAGAGAGATTGCCCTAGTCGAGAGCAAGGATGAGCTGGGGCAGGGGTGGGATGTACCACGGCAGGGGTGGGATGAGCCGGGGCAGGGGTGGGTTAGAAACAGTTCTACCCCATGTCATGGAGGAAGGCTCTGGGTCACCTTTCTGAGGTGTGCATCCTACTCTTCCACACTGGCCATGTAAGCTTGCACAGGTCCTTCATCCTTACCCAGTCTTGGACTTGGTGACAATAGTAAAGTTATCATAGGTGATGGGTATGTAGGACGCACAGAGTGGCAGGCATAATGCCACCCGTCATCTTTCTGGGCCCTATGACAACGCTAAGAAGAAACGATTCCCAGTTTCAACTGTAAGCTGTTGGTTGGCCCTTGTCACGTCTTCGTACCTTTGGGAGATCTCGGGCCGAATGGTGGAAGTGTGCTCTGAGCACTGCGGGACACTTAGCGGCACCCCAGGTCTCAGGTCTATATTACCAAAGTAGAAAGGTGTCTCCAGGCATTTCCACACATCCCTGGGGAAGCAAAGTTAAGTTGGGTGAGAAGCCAGTTTTTAGCTGAGAACTGGTCTATATGCTATGCTTAGCTTGAAGCCTGGCCCACAGAGTCCTAGAAGAGATAGCTGCTTTCCTATGTAACCCCACTGAGTCCCCAGTTCTGGCTGCCCTCAGAGCAATATCTGCTCTTAGTTCAATTATACATGACAATGAGCAGGGTATCACACACAAAATGGTTATTGACTGCTATAATAATGATCTTATTAATGAATGATTCATCATACTCTGTTGCTGAGCCAGAAGGTGGATGTTCACCCAGCTCTGCCCTTAGTTGGCTAGGTGGCCCTGAGTAGTTATTTTATTTCTTGGACTACATCCCAGAATCAGAAAAGCAGCAAGGTTTGATCTGGACCATGATCTCAAATTTTTAAGAGTCAAGGGAAATTTTCTCTTAACAATAGGGTCAGCATAATGCCAACTTTTACCTTACCAAGAAAAGGAAAAAAAAAACTAATACCACCTAAAGGCATGATTTATGCTACTGTTATTTTTGAAAAGAAAGAAAAAGTTTAATATTTAAAAAATATCGGGAACATACTCTCAAAAGGAGAAATGGTAGCTGGCAACTGTACATTAAAAATTTAAAAACAGGATCTGATTTACAGTTAAGAAGACTAAGAAATGATTGCTTCGGTTTCATATGACCTTGTGATGCCCCATGCACTGCTTTTAGCCTATGATTGGTGAGATGTACGAAGTCCCAACTTCCAGCTCTATTTCACAGTGAAGGGATAATGCCCAGGGTTTTGGCTTCATGACAGCCATTATCAAATGTTTGTGGTGCATGACTAGATTAAATAGAAGAGGAAACACATGCTCCACTTGAGCTCATCAGTCTTTGTTCCTTTAAAAGTAGTGTGTGTGTGGGTGGGTGTGTGTGCGCGAGCGTGCATGCACCCTATGTGAGTATAATGCCTGCAGAGGCCAGAAGGGAGCATCATACCCTCTGGAATTGAAGTTACAAGCAGTTGTGGGTTGGCTTGTATGGCTGCTGGGTGCTGGGAACTGAGGTACGGTCCTCTGTAGGAGCAGCAAGTACTTTTAACTGCAGGGACACCCTAGCACCTCAACAGAAGTTCATTGGTTGCTCTGCTTCTCCTGTGTTTCCCTGCCCTAGCCAGGAAGAAAGCATTAGGATATAACAGAAGGTCTGAGAGACATTCCCCACTTGGGCTAACCTCTACAAGGCTGTGATTGCTGGTGTCATGTCAGGTTCTGCTTTCATTTGAAGGCCCCTTGAATTGCACGCTGGCCTAGAGGCATCCATCGTGAACACATGGCAGTGACCTCCAGAGCTTGTTTGGTCTTTTATGAGTCTATTGTCCTTGGCTCCTGCATGATCTCATCCCAGGGCTGTAGGAGGTCTTGAAACATACTATGCCCCACCCTTTCCCAGTGTGGTAACCTCAGGTTGATTCTTGAAGCACTTAAGACTTCAGTTTCCCCATCAGAAACAACAATAATGGCTAAAATGTATAGAACCCCTACTTCCTGGGCCAGGTATTAGTGTGAATACTTTGCATGATCTCATTTTATATAAAGACAGGTACAAGTATCACTCTTCCTTTTACAGGTGCAGATGTGAGATCCTCATCATCTGAGTCAATGACCTTGGGTCACAACCTGGCAGGGAAAAATGACTTTGTCAAAGCCTAGAGCTAAAAAGAGACGGGGCAGGCCTTCTGGTCTCCTGACCCCTGGCCCAGTCTCTCGGGCTTCTGTAGGCGACTGTTTTATGACCCAGACATTCTAGTCTTTATTCTTGATGGCTTCCAGTGTCACATACCCAGAGCCCAGAAGCCCATAGCTCATCTCAATGTCCAAAACATCATTTGATCATTAAAGCTATTCTGTGGGTGAGAACAAGAACCCCTCCTTTGCAAGACAAAATGGGTGTGCACTGAGATAATGAAACAGGCCCTCATAGCTAGTGAGGATGCTACTTCTTATACAATGACAAATACACCCTTCCTCCTGGTACTGCCTGGGTACAATTGCTTGTATGGTATCCACACTCATCACTTGGCAAGAGATTGCTCCAAAATGGGGGTGCTTGGAAAGTCACAACCACAAATTCTCAAGTGGGCTCCAACCTTAGTATAAAGAAAGACAGAATCTGGCATTTGGATGGGTCAGATTGGGGCGGGCAGTTTGTGAAGGTTTATTCTTAGGCTTGTTCTCTGAAGCCATCTTTGGATCGCTGACTTTCCTCAGCTCCCCTCCTCTCTTCCTTCTTTGATGGTGAGGTCTATGGGCAGGTGTGTTGTTTTTAGGGTTTGTGTGAATAGTCAGCACTGGGCTGGGGAGAGATGTCAATAGATGATGTGTTTATCAGAGTCAGAGGCACAGCCGGATCTTTGGGGACCTACATCTTGCTTCCTAACTTACCTGTAATCGTACTGCTCAGCCCAACAAAAGACAAGTTGAAAGAGTGCCCCCACCCCATCTGGCTCATGAAAGGAGCAGGACCCGGCTGTGAAGAGGCCCTGTAGGATTATTCTCTGCAACTTAGAAATTTATCCAATTTTCACTGCTCTTTATCGGAGCGGAAGGCAAAAGCCTTGCTGGTGTAGACTGAAAAGACACGGTATGAAAAGCGATCTTACTGACATGGGGTTTAGAAACCTGCTCCCGAGCCCGAGTGATGCCTCCCTTCACCAGTCAGAAAGCAGTGTGGAATTGGCACAGGGGCATTAACCGGCAGACAGTAGATCAGAAACGGGCCTGCTTTGAGGCCCGCTGTGAGAAGAGCTGTGGAGCCTGAAATGAAAGAGAACTAAAAAGGCCGAGAGGCTGGCATCCGGAGCGGTGTTTTGCGTTACAGCAGGGCTTATATCTAAATTAGAGAAATGCCATCAACTCCATTTAGATCCAAATTTCAGATTTCCTTAGAGAGGCTTTTTCCACCTTTAAAAATACCAAATTTCCATAAAGAGGAGAAGAAAGGTGTCCGGGTGACGGTGTCATTGTAGGCAATGTAGAGAGATCAAGGGCTCCTGATTAGATTTGACAGTTTAGGGGCTCCAATCAGAGCCACTGTTGTAATGTTCCTGTTTATTTCCTCCTGGGAATGGTGCCTCTGGCCTAATCTTCTAAGGCATTACAGTGGAGAGAGAGGATAAGGCTTTGCCTGGTTTTGCAATATAAGCAAATCATACTGAGCTGCAGCTGGAGGCTGGGGAGTAAACTGAGGCACCACAGGATATAAAGGACTTACTCATTGATAGCTCATCATATTTAGATCTGCTTTAGTTCTTAAATTCCCCCAGGAGTCAACCCCACCCCCTTGGTAGCCACTGTCCGAGTAATAGAAATCTAATGGTCTCTTGTCCCTGGGACTCTTAGGATTTTCTCGAGGATCGTTTTGACCTTCCAAGGTGACAGAGAGACTGAGTTGCACGTTGGTAAAGAAATTTACTCTGAGTCATAGCAGCTTCGATCTGGGGCTTAAAACCCTTTGATCAGCTGAACGGTGTGTAGATCGTTTTTGTTTGGCAGGTGGTAGATTGCATCACTGGCAGAGTGAACCCAAATAATCCTGGTTGATCCCTGGATTTGAGCACATAGCTCTTTATTTAAATGCTTGTCCACGGACATCATGGCTGTCAGCTTCAAGTTATGCTAACGGGGCTTCTTGTACCTTTCTTGTATCCCGTTACTTTATTCATGGAAAATGTGCAAACTCAAAACATTTGGACTTAGGATCTTCTCTCAGTGAAGCCACCGAACTGTTGGGATAAAGCATGATTTATTATTCTTTATTGTCATTATTCTTATTACAAAGCAAAGGCCTTGCGGAAATGTCCTCAGGTGCTGGGCACTGTCCTGACAGAAGCTCTCCACTTTCTTTCTGCAGTTTTGCTACAGGTCAGACTTGATGGGCATGAAGGGCACGGGATGGCTGGCTCTGAGATCTCCTCAGATGGAAAGTGCCAAGAAGGCTGGAGAACTTATCAGCGAGGTACCAGCAGCCCGGCCTCCCGAGTGACGTGGGCAACCTTTTGAACAGAGAACTTCTTTACACAGTGGAGATCATGCCAAGATGAACCCAAGGGTTGATGGACTCCAAGCATTTTCTTTTCTGGAACTATTTGCAATCCAATCTTAAAACAATGTTATTTCCCTGCTACTAAGTCACTGCCAAGGAGTTGAAGGCATTAGACACATTAGGAGGTTCTTATTAGATACATTATGACCGTTATCATCTGAGTGCACAGCTGTCTTTATTGGCAATTCAGGGAATCTATATTAACCCACTGAGTTTGGTCCAGTATACAGAGGTCATGTGGCTTCTGAGGGTATTAAAAGTTACATAGGGTTAGCAATACCCACTGATTGATAGCCTGGGGACCTCTGTCCTACAATGTCCTTAAGAAAGATACTGCCAGCTTTGATTTTCTTACTAACAGAATGTGCTTGGAGAGTGTCTAAGCAAGGCTCCTTGGATGTGTAATGCTTCCCTTGACAGCAAAGAATCCCTTTTTTAAGAAACTAATGTCTGCCACATGCTTTCAGTCATAAAGGGAAGCTTGGGTCCCATGCTCTTGATTCCTATCAAGCAGAGTGGCTTGTCTTCTGATACACCATTGTCATATGTGCATTTGGTCCCAAGAAGCCAGGATTAAAGATGGAAGTGATGTTAAACCATGCATCAGGGCAATCTTTTCCTTTATAGACCAAGTACCGTGAAAAACCAGAGAGTATCAAGTTCACCACGGTGGTAGATTCTCCAGACCTTGTTCATGCCAAGAACAGCTATTTGCACTGTAATGAGGTGGGTTCTTCCTCTAACCCTGGGCATGTGGTGGATGCTGTGGCTTGGTGCTAGATAGGGGTGCAAGCCATTTGGGTGATGGTGGGCCTGTTGCTCATCTCTTCTCACCTCACTCACCTTAATTGAAGGGGGAAGTGGGCGGGAGAACGGTGAGGGCATCCCTTCCATACACAGTTGAATGAATTTAAAGAGGGTTGAATAAGTAAAGGCGAAGAAAGCTTGAAGCAAATACCAGGAACACCAGAGTCCTCTACAAATGCCCTGGTGTGGTTTGAGTTATCATCGCAATGACACTTAGCATTACTGATGTTCTCTCACCAAACATGAGATCAGATACACCTTAATTGCTGATGTATGCAATGGAATTAAAAGGCTTAATTTAACCCTGTTACAGGAGAAAAAAAGACTGGTTTTGTTCAAAGCTTCCTTCTGCCTTTGCTGCCTGAGTACTTTAGGCATGTTTCCTCATTCAGGGGACAGGAGGCTGCCTGTTTTCTCCTCCAAACTGTCAAGGGTTTCCATTCTCTGTGCAGTTATAGGACTGCCCCTTCCTCCCACAGCCCAAATGCTGTCTTGAATAGTTCCCATTTTCAAAGCCTGAGTGGATTTGGGAACTGATGGGAACAGAGTGTCTACACCTACAGTAATAGATGGGATCCAAGTGCTTCTTGAGGTTGTTGGCAACACTGCTCTAAGAATGAAAACCAAGACAAAACATTAATCTTAAAATTTGTGTCTTTGTGTGATTTGGGTCAACCATGAAAACCTTAAGGTTTTAAACACAAAGACATTTAATAAATTTTAAAATAAAAAAGGCCCATTTGTTTTTAATTAATACTGTTCATGTTGACCAGCTGAGCCTCAGAGGCCTGGGAGTGGTCTCTTGTTACCAGTGAACACACACAGTGGCTTGCAGAGGGTCTGATACAGAGCCACACATGCACTGGCCTGCAGAGGGTCTGAGACAGAGCCACACACTCATTGGCTTGCAGAGGGTCTGAGACAGAGCCACACACACACTGGCTTGCAGAGGGTCTGAAACAGAATCACACACTCATTGGCTTGCACAGGGTCTGAGACAGAGCCATACACACACATTGGCTTGCACAGGGTCTGAGACGGAGCCATACACACACATTGGCTTGCACAGGGTCTGAGACAGAGCCACATACACATTGGCTTGCACAGGGTCTGTGACAGAGCCACACACTCAGTGGCTTGCACAGGGTCTGAGACAGAGCCACACACACACACACACACATTGGCTTGCAGAGGGTCTGAGATGGTCTGACACCCATTTCAGGCAGAGTAAATTACACAGGCATGGCTTACCAGGGAGTTGGTTTATGGTCCATTTGGAGCAGATCATGGCAAATATTTTAACAATGTTCACCATACATGACCCTGGCCTCATAGGGACCTTCTACTCACCAGACGCTTCTAGAAGGATTGTTTCTAAGAGCAGCACTGAATCCCACTTCCTGTGGCAAAGGGGAGGGCAGGATAGGGCATCAACCATTTTTCTCTTGAACTTTTACCAAGTGTGACTGTACCTAGGCTCTGCCTTGACCGTTGGTCTGTCTCCCCTACAGCGCCTGTACAGGTTGGGGGATGCAGACTCCCTGCACAGGTACACCCCCATTCCAGACCATCCGGATTTCACCCGAGCACGGTTGAATGCCATGTACCTGAGTGACGTAAGTAGGGCTTGCGTGACGGGTGCCTGCTTCTGTAACATTTCTGGGCCTTGAGTTGATTTTACTGATTATTATTATTGTTATGTTTAAGTCCTAAGAAGGAGGGCATGAAAGTAAAAGAACCCAGGACTGAGAGCAGGAAAAACTGCTTGTATGACTCCTATCAACTTCCTGGGTCTCAGTTTCCTTACCTGTAAAATGGGAAGAAATGGAGCTGAGCTAAATGGAAGTCTTTTGTAGCTTTGACATTCCGATTCTAGGCTGGGCTCTGAAAATCTCGGACATGTGGCTGGTCATGGTCAGGGGTATGGTCCCCAGGCTCTGCTAGGTGTAGACAAACCTGTTCTGTGATTTCTTGGACCTCTTTCTTTAGCGGTCCAGAGAAGCATGACTGACGAGATTGGCTGACACCATCTCGCTCCACAGTTTGAAAAGATGTTCTCAGTGTAGCTGGCTCCTTTGTGCACGGAGCCATGCCTGCCAACACTCCAGCTTCCCCTGGATGTGTGTCTTTTGCGTACATAACCAAGACACTGTTTCCTAAACTCGGGCTTGTTGTTGGCAGGGGTTGGACGCCCCCGGTTGTAATAGAATAGGCAGCCGCTCAGCCAGCAGCACTATGATCCCCAGATAACAGGTAGAGAAGCGTTGCAATCAAAAGACGCTGTCAGACTGGAATAACACAGGCTGAGTGTGTCAGCCTGGGGCAGCGAGCGGCCTCCTAGAGTCCAGCCATTCTTCCTTCCCTGGCCTGGCCATTGTGTCCTGGGGCTGCGTGTGGATCGGCAGCTGCTGCTGCTCACCCCAGAGGTGTCTGCCTTGCAGGGGTTGCAGAGAGGCGCCTTCTAGTTAGCGTGTGTATTAGTTTGTTGCTGTTGTAAAGCCCTGTGGGATCCCGCACGGCCAATGCTCTCCTGCTTTGTAAATATGAGTTATTACAAGCATTTGATGCTTCTGAGGGATGAGTGAGGGATAATTTTAGAACAGCAGCTCTGGTGGGCCGGCCTCCATCTGGGGAAGCTGGACCGCCCCCCTCTACAGAGCTGGTGCAGAAGGTCCAGCTCATTAATTCCCAACCATGGGGAGGCCAGGTCTCCACCGGAGTAACTCTCCGAGGACCACAGCCCAGAGGCAGGGATGCAACTGCTGGTTCATGAGGGTCCCCGCTTAAGGAGGACGGCCACCCCAGGCTAGTAACTGAAGTGTGGTCCTCTCACAAGGTGGAGGGACAGCCTGTAGAGTCCCGAAGCTGAAATTAGCCACTGGGGCTCACAGGGTGTGGAGAACTCACGAACCTTGGTTGAAAGAGCACTTCTTCAGGCGGGGGCGTATGAAATGTGCACAATCAGATCAAGTGTTCTATGAGGAGGACGTGGGGGCAAAGTGACCTTCCTGAGCAAAGAAAGCCATTGAGATGTGCAAAGCAACCAAAATAACCCAAATCAAACGACTCTAATGTGTGAGGACGAGGAGAAAACTGTGATCAAGAAGAGGGGATACCCAGGGTTCCGAATCAAAGCGCCTGGCAGAATCTAAAGAATGTCAGCAGCAAAGCAGAAACCTCAGCAGCCTAGAAAACACGGGAGGAAGCCGCTGTCAGCAAGCAGGGTGGGGGGCACCAGGAGAGAGAGAGAGAGCTGGCACACCGGAGACAACTCCAGTTCAGGCCACTGTCTGTACAGGTTCCCCGAGTTACCCAGACTCAAAGCTGAGGTGCATAGATAGGCCACCCATGTGCTCTGGGGTTGGACTTGAAGTCTGTGGAAAGTTTGGTGTCATTAACTGGCCCAGATCTGGGGTAGAGCTCTTACTAGGAAGGTACTGGGTCCCCCTCATCGAGAGTGTTTAGGGTGGCATCTCCATTTCCGACTCAGATGTCTTTGGAAGCCACCAAAACAGGAAACAGGCAGCTAAGAGGGATTGCTGATGGGTAATTGTCTGATTCTTCCATCTCTTGAATACCTTCCAGTCCTCACTGTTAGACTAGATAGAGACCCAGTACATCTAAGCGTTTGGTGCTGGCTGTGAGACAGTAGTTAGTTGGGCCTGCGTTTCTTGGGCCTTATGCGTTTGGCTTGTGTGTTGGTTGTTGGGGTTGGAGGTCATGGTGAAGGTAGCTATGACAACATAGCCGATGCAATCACACATAGGTGACGAGATCTAGCCTGCTTGGTCCAGGCACTCCATGGTCCCCTTCCAGGGCTGAGCACAAAATAAAAGCGGGAGGAGCGCTTTGCTTTTCTTCTGCCTCTGCTCAATTCTCCAAACCTCTGCAGAACAGAGATCCAGTCCTGACCTCCATTTCCAGGCAACCAAAGGAAGGTTCTTAAGGGGCCCTTGACCTGCTGCAGCTCTCAGAATGAGCCAGCAGCCACCACAGTCGGGGTTGTCATTTTGTTAGCCCTTGGTGCCGTGACTCTCCTGCTGTCCTGTCTCTAAGGCTGAATCAAGGAGAGCGCCTCCTGGGGTCTCCCGAGGACTCCTCTCCTGGAGGAATTGCTTTATCTTGGAAAGAAATAGTTAGCTACATGAAGGCACAGAAGATTTTGGTGCCTCCACAGGTGATGTGTCCATAAGGACTAAGACGATTACAGACCCCGGGGGGGATCAACTTCAAATAGGGAGGGGGAAATAATAGCGTAAGACGGAAAGCATGTGGGTCAGGTACCCAGTCAGGCGAAGGCGCTGGCCTCCCTGCAAGTCTTTGGAGTGCATGTGGGGTTCAGCATTTCTCCTAGTGATGGGGTGAGGCATCACAGCTAGGCTGAGTCCCAATCTCGGGGAGTCAGAGGAATGAGCAAGCTCCCTGGGTGACAAGACCCAGAGAAGAGCACTTTTGGTGGTCCGGAGCTCCAGGTTCTGGGTTCGGTCGAGAGGCTGAAAAGCTGAGACTCAGAAAGGAGATGTGGACACAGGAAGGATGGTGCAGGGCCCCCCGGGAATGGTGGGATACAGCAAGTGAGCTAGACTCACGGACCACGACTTCTGAAGAGCAGAAGTCATTTACGGTCAGCACCATTATCCCTAGCGTGGGGGCGTCCCCCAGCATCATAAGGAGCCATGAGCTCAGACATCCCTGCAACATAATTCCTGCTGAGACCAAATAGCATGCAGGCAATGGTTGCTCCTTGTTCACGAGCACTTCTGTTTTCTCAATCAGAAAGTCTACAGAAACTCCTGGGAGCAGAACCGGGCTGGTGGCTATGACTTGAGGTTGGATGCCATCCCTTTCCAGACCGCCAAGGTGTCCAGGGATATCGCCAGTGATGTAAGACACTAAATTGCTCTGCTGAAAAGGTTCTCACTGGTTACCCAAGTGGGCTGGAAGGCACAGCCCAGCCTCCTGGACCATCAGACTGCCCTTTCTCACACAAAAACAGAATCGTGTTTCAAAGGGAAGAGAACACAGGCCTGATGGTTAGATTTGTGGTCAGAAAAAGGAAGGCTTTTTAAATATATATGTTTTAGGAGAGGCACTCAAGAGTTGATAGCTGGAGCACCTAGAAGCCAAGGAACCTGTGGGCTATGGTTGGCTGCTTAGTTTGTAGCAAAGAACCTTTTATGAAATTGCTTCTGTGCAAGCGTGAGGACTTACATTCAGACTTGCAGATCTCATGTAAAGCCAGATGTGGCGGCATGCACCTATAACCCCAGATGTGGTAGGTGTATATCTGTGATCCCAGTTCTCCTATGGTAGGATGGGAAACAGGCCTAGGAGGATCCCCTAGGAGCTCAATAACCAGCTAGACTGGCATATGCTGTGGCTAACGTGAGACTCCATCTCAATAGTGTAGAAGGCCAAGGACAGACAGACATTCAGTGTCATCCTCTGTCCTCCATAAGTTCAGTATGACATGCACACACATGTTCCCACACATACACACAAGAATGCTTACATGTGCTCATACACATATGCACAGGTAAAAATAAGAAGAAATGTAACAATGTAAAATGAACTAAATGCTTCACTTTAAGTAATTTGAGACGCATCAGACTGGGTCCCTGCATGCTGCAGAGGACAGGAGGAAGAATGGCCCAGTTCCATTCCTATTGGATGTTACAGCAGCCATGTGAATGGATGTCGTCAGGGGGCATCCATTGAATTCCAGTCCCGTATCATTGGCTTCTCTCAATTCCCCATGGGGTAGAGATTCATTCTCCTGCTCTGTCGGATGTTCAGAGGTCCCACAGCTGGTTCAAGGCTACGCCACTGGGTTTACTTGACTCCAGAGTTTCTACCCTTACCCATCGTTGAGTTTCCTGCTGAAGTCCCAGGGCCTAGCCCCTCTGGGGAGGCTGGCTTTGATAGGGAGGGGCATCCCAGTCACCTCTCTCTGCTTCTCTGTCTTGCAGTTCCGGTACAAAGAGGCTTTCCTGAGGGACCGGGGCCTACTGATTGGGTACCGCAGCGTCAATGACGACCCAAGGATGAGGCATTTCCTCCATGTTGGCAAGCTCCAGAGTGACAATGAGTATAAGAAGGGCTTGGCCAAGGGTTGTTCTCAGTTCCACAGCCGCACTGACCAACCTGGCTTCCTCCAGGCCAAAAGGAGCCAGCAGCTGGCCAGTGATGTACACTACAGGCAGCCGCTGCCCCAGCACACTAGCGACCCGGAGCAGCTGGGCCTGAAGCATGCCCGGAAGGCCCATCAACTGCAGAGTGATGTGAGCCACCCCATGCCTTCCTCCTTAGCTTCTGGGGGAGCCAGCTAGGAAGGCACAGTGACAGCCACTCCCACTGCTGCCACACCTGTAACAGATGCTTGCTAAGGACGGTGCTGTGCAGCCCTTCCAAGCCTGGTACTGCCTTACTTAACAGAACCCAACATACAGAGGCGTCAAGCTACCTAATATCACATGGCAAATAAGTGGCAGGCCTGGTGTGAAAGCTTAGCTTCTTTCCCCTTTCCTTGGTTCCCTCCCTTTCTCCCTCTCTTCCTCCCTCCATCCCTCTATCCCTCCCTCCCTCCATCCCTCCATCCCTCCCTCCCTCCATCCCTCCATCCCTCCCTCCCTCTTTTTCTCTCTCTTTCC